>JBAIZL010000136.1:262500-347500 GCA_036971475.1 Prosapia bicincta
GGGTACTTGTGGCAGCCGTATACGGCTGCCACATAGTAATCCATGATAATGTAACACCCTTTGACAATAATCGAAATAAAAATCATGTCAATAAGTGTAAAAATAAGTGTTTTATTGCAGCTATACTGTATTTGGAAGTTCTATTGTCGATCTGAATTTTTAAAAAATAATTTGTTATAACCAAACGGTGCTCGTATTGATAGCAGAGTGAACGGGATTTGTATATCACAAGTTCGTTACATTTCCGCCAGGGGCAGCATGGTCGCTTTCTGTATATAAATTTACTGTATATTTCAACCATTCCCTAACATTATGGCAGCCACAAACTTGGCAACATTGCTGGCATCCACATAGATATCAATCGTACTACGTAATGTATATATTTGAATTGGACTAAAAATCGCTGGAGAGTGACCACTCGAGGGTTTTGAGTATGCTGAATTCAATGCCGTCATCGAAAGTCACCGAGGATGTACTGGTGAGGCTAAACCCATGTACCAAAGGGGTTGAATTAGGGTAAAAATGTCAGATGCCTATGAATCGCGGGATAATGGACGTTCGGGGGTTTTTGAGGATGCTAAATTCAATTGCGTTATCTAGAGTCAGCGGTGATGGACCGGATGTGACTTTACGTAAGTACCAAAGGGATGATTTGGGGTAAAAAAGTCAAAAGTCAAACAATAACTAGAAAATATCAACTCGGGGGTTTTTGGTAAGGCGGAATTCAATGCCGTCACCGAAAGTCGCCGGGAATGCACTGATGTGGTTTCACGCGAGTACCAAAGGGGTGAATTGGGGTAAAAATGTCAGAAGTCAAAAAATCACTGGAAAATATCCGCCTAAGTATCGCGAGGATGCTGAATCCAATGCCGTCATGGAAAGTCTCCGGGGATGTACTGGTGAGGCTAAACCCTTGCAACAAAGAGGTTGAATTTGGGTCAAAATGTCAGATGCCTAAGAATCGCGGGAAAAACGTCGTTCGCGGGTTTCTGAGGATGCTAAATTCAATGACGTCATCTAGACAGGCGTACTGAATTCAATGGCGTAATCGAAAGTCAAAGGGGATGGACGTATGTGACTCTACGTGAGCGCCAAAGGGATGATTTGGGGTAAAAAAGTCAAAAATTTACTTGAAATTTACCCCTCGGAGGTTTTTGAGGAGGCTGAATGGAATGCCGTCGCCGGACATGTACTGCGATGGTTGTACACAAGTACCAAAGGGATTAATTGGGGTGAAATTTTCAGTTAAATAACTGCCTTAGGGCTTTTAAGGATACTGAATTCAATACCGTCATCGAATGACACCAGGGCGGGACGGGTGTGGGCTCTACGGGAGTAGGAAAGAGAGAATTGGGGTAAAAAGTCAGAGGCTAAGAGATCGTTATCAAATGATCACTCGGGGTTTTTAATAATGCTGAGTCTAATCCTAGCACCGAAGTTGGTCATGCACAATCCGGGAAGGGACTGCGGGTGTCGCTGTGTGAATTGAGGTAAAACTTGCCAGAATCTAAAATATTGCCCAAAAATGTGCATTCGGAAGATTTTCGAAGGTCCTAGCCCCTAGTCATCAAAATTCGTCGGGGATGTACGGGGTTACCAAGGGGTGATTTGGGGTAATATATCCCATTGACAATAAATCGCCCGTAATTTGCATGTTTCCAACTATGCAACATAACCAACAGAAAGAGTCAGGTTCGCGACCTTGTCTTGGACAGAAGGTATGCTACAACTATTTACAGAAATGTTTGAGATATAAAAATATAAACAGCCGGCACTCCGATAGCAGTTCTAGCACGTTTGTTTACGTCATGTCTGTCAAACTAATCTTTATAACTTGGAGCAGTGTTTCAATGCAGCCTGTCCATGTGCTTTAAGAATTTTAAGGACTGTATGTTTGAAGAATTCAACTTAAAAAGATAACCGTTTGTCCCAAATTGATAAGTTTATAAAAATTATTTTTTTTATTTAATTTTTTTCAAATGTATTCTGTCTACCTAATTGTTATATATTTTCTTTCCAATTCTACTTAGACTATCTAAACATTTATGTTTGTTTTTTCATTATTCTTCGGGTAATTAATTTTCTCTCTTTTCGTGTTATTTTCGTTTGTTCTTTTAAAAAGGATGGTATCGTTAGCGGGGGCAGCGGAATGACTTTTCAACCATCCGTTAATGAAAGAAATTCTACAATAAACGTAAATTTTAAAAAAATATAAATAAGTAGACCTTATATTTTTTCAACCTTTATACAACTTAGAATAAACGACAAAGAGAATTTGTTGACCCACATCATTTCATCGACTTATCTTTATCGGCTTATATATCCAGAAAACCTATTATGCCAATATCTACAAATTCCTAGCTAAACCTTTAACTACCGTCATCATGCCTGACCATCAGCGACGGGTTACTCAAAGAAGACAGTGATTCAGGTGCTGTATCTAATGACCAACTTTTAGAAGGCATCAAAGAGAATAGGGGAATTGTGCAACAGAGTGAAGAAGTAATTTAGCAAAAGATCATGATACCGAATCTCAACGAAGTGCATCTGACGATGAAGATGATTTCAAAAAACTGCAACCTCCAGATATTTACAAATTGTTTCTATTTGTATAGATAAACTGTTATAAACAATGTAGAATTTGTCCAGCAACAAAAAATAGAAAGACTAGTTACACTTTGTAAGATGTCTTTGTACAGCCAATA
Source organism: Prosapia bicincta (assembly GCA_036971475.1). Lineage (NCBI taxonomy): Eukaryota > Metazoa > Arthropoda > Insecta > Hemiptera > Cercopidae > Prosapia > Prosapia bicincta. The sequence goes on from JBAIZL010000136.1 coordinate 265,206, forward strand.
TGTCTAGAATGTTCTGAGCAGCTGTGTAAATACTGCTGTCAAAATTGAGTTATTATTTCTAATGCCAGTTTCCATAAATAAAGCTTATAATGTGTCAAATGATATCTTGTATATAAAGTTAAGTATGAACAAGAATATATAAGTTCTTGTATATATAAGTTAAAATTAGTGAACAAGAAATAATTAGTGTATGTTAATTATCGTCTTTTTATAACTGATCTCATAAAACTACGTTTACCCTACTAGTCACAGGCAATCAGAATATTCAAAAGCAATTTTTATAAAGTAAATGCAAGATAAATTGTTAACCACACAATAAATCACACTTAGACATTTCGTGCCTGTGAGCTACAACGGCAGTAGTCTTGTGGCAGAAATTGAAGGACGGTAGTTGAAGTAGTAGTTAATAAATACTGAATCATCTTTCGTTAATCTCTGTATTGTATACAAGAGCCTAAATGACATCTGTGCGAGTGTTGTCAGTTTATATTACGATATCAGGCTGTCTGGTGTAAACAGACATAAGTCCAAGCCAAACAAAGATAAAGGCTCGCACTCCACAAGTACTCTCGTGGACGAAGGCCCGAAAGACTGACTTTCTGCATTCTATCTTTTCCATCCCTTTCTCTCATTTACATACGGCGTAAACGAAAATTTATGGAATTCTCTAAACGTCAAAATGGTCGTATAAAGACTGGAAACATTTGTTTCTATCCTCGACTTTAGCCGCTGGTAGTCTATGTTTCATTTTATTAATATGTTTATTGAATACATTGGTATTAACTTTTAGTGAATATATGGCGTAGGCCATATTAAGTGCACGAAAGCATGATAAAATAGCATGTTTACAAATTCCTGAAGTACTTACATCGAGGACTCTAATGAAACACTTGGCAACAATATATCAACTCTTCCAAATGTATGACCAAGTTATTAAAGAACTAGCGTTATTTATAGGCCATACAACATATTTTTTTTCAATAATAACATTAAATATATTTTTTCATCCAAAATACTCAAAAATAATTTGAAAAATTTAAATATTGTAGCAGAGATAGAACACGTGGATATATATACGCATTCTATGACCATAAGAGCAACTCATTTTAAGTACTTATTTAAGGATACGTGTATCACAGGTGTTAATATGCTAATTAAATTAGAGAGCAGTTCAGGTGGTTTAAGCAATGGTAAATATTTAAAATTCTTTATTTCTACATCTCTGAAGATTACATGTCAGGATATAGTTCTTCCCAATGTATATTGCAGTGTAGCTAGGAATCAAAACATTTCGGTAAGCAATGTAATAAATCTATTATGTTTATCCTCGTTATTCTAGTCCCAAGTAATTTTAATGTCTATGGGATTTTCACTCACTTTAGAGTTGCACAAAAACTGTTTCAAGTACGGTGATCATTGGTACGGAAACAAATACAGTAGTGCATGGATAATTCGAGGTAGATGGGACCGAGACACCGTCGGATTACCGAAAACTTGGATTACACGGAAATAGCTTCCTGTACACTAGAAAAAAACAGGAGTTCTAATGAACCCAAATACTATAATTAAGAATGCATAAAATACGTATGTAGAACTTTATTGATTACGGTACATACATAAATTAATTTTGCTTGGCTCTCCAAGACTACTGTACTGAATCTTGCTTGCGAGGATACCATACAATGTAAATATCATACTAAATGTCGGTAATTATAGCTTAAAAAAAGGTCGATGCCCGTTGTAAACTTTATCAGGACGCCCAATGTTTCGATCGTAGATAGTCTTTTCGTTCGCCTACCATAAAAATAAAACGAGATTATCAGTAAATCTAAAGTATAGTGAAAAATAGCCGTGATCATCGGTAGTAAATATTTATGATTATCAACGTCTAAAGATTGACTACTAAACGTTTTATAAGCTCTTGGTTAGGGTTGCTTAACTGAAGTAATTTTCTATCAACGAAAAATAGAGAATACTCAAATTGAAATATTAAGTTTGTAATTAGGAGTTATTTATTAACTGGTATTGCTAGTGGTAGGATTCGTAAAATATATAAACAAAAGAGACAGTTTTGAGAAGTGATTGAATATTAGCAGACTTTGTCTTGAGATCAGACACAGCCGGACGAACTAAAATCATTCTGATACTAACTATAAAAATGTCGACCAAAGAACGGAGAGATTTTTTAAAGTGAAAAAAAATCTACAAAACAGTCATTATCTTTTACGTCTTGTTTTTTTAACAAGAAATACCAACATAGTGACTAATTTCATTCTGACACTCTGCATAACACTATTTCACAGCTAGTTTTTGAAGACTGGTTCCTCAGCTATATTCGCCAAAATATTTGTAAATTATTTCACCATAATAATAATAATAAATCAAATTGTAGATATGCGAGCCAGGAGGGATACGGTTAAAGATAGAATTAAAGAAGAAGATTAAAATATGCTTAAATCTTATCAGATATATTTTTAGGTGCATTCAACGTGTCTTGATGAAAGTAACATCACAATCTAGGTGAAATGTCATTCTTTCAGAAAATATCTAAGGGAGGAATTAAAGAAAGGTTTTCACCTGCCAACAACGACTACCAGGAAAATTTAGTGAATGTAGTTAAAGAAGAACTTTTAGAAAAAATAGGTCTTTACTGAAACACATTTGTACCTATAACAACTTATGACAAATCAAATATGGTGGATAAATAAAAGAGATGTATTACATTGCTTACCGAAAACGTTTTTCACCGTGATGCCTAGCTACAATGTAATATACATTGGGAAGAACTATATCCTTACAGTTTTTGGTTACATTTGGCTGTCGTAAGTACAGAAATACTATTATTTCAATGTTTAATTTTTTATCCGAAAATGGTAATTTGTGCTCGTTTGAACCTATAAAATATATACGTGTTCAATGGGCCTACGTGAACAAGAAATTTACATTAGATGGGATTCGACCAAATAAAAGCCTTCTTTTATTTACAATGTACAATATAGGTAGATTTTTCTGGTTACCTACCTGAGGTAAAGGTGATACAATATTTGTTGTTTTTCTACTATAGGCCTAACTTTAAAAACTTATAACTTAAAAATTATAAATAAACTTTATGCCAACCCTTTACTTATCCTTTATTATTTTTTTACAAGCAGTAAAAATGTAAAATTGAAATTTTCATTTTTTTTATATACTGAAGAAGAAAATTTGAAGAAAATTCGATGTATTAGTCTAAAAATTCTGCAAAATCGTTCTTAAACTGCAGAACCTCTTAAAAGATTGTAACACGAAAGAAATAGAATTTAAAAATTATGGCAGAAAGCTCAATGAGATAAAATAAATTAAATGAGAATAAATGTACTTTCGTAAAGTTAGGATATAGGATACGTTAATGTACTAACTCTAAGACAGATAATTAAATGAGAAATTCAGAAGAAAAAAGTTGAATTCGAAATTGGCCTTTATCCCGTGCAGTGCACGCCTGGAAATCTAGATTGAATATTGTTAAAGATGAAACCGTTCATGTAGTTGTAGATCTGTTGAGGGTTTAGAAAACATGTAATCAATCCAGAGGATCGATGGATACCGGTCTACACCTAACCTGCTGATTCACAATACAATCGTCAACATGCACTCCCGTATTTTTGTTACTATGACACTATGTTTACTGACAGAACTGGAGAACTATTCCTAAAATTCGACAGAGCATTGAACACCTTCAATGGGGCGGGGAAATTTTAAAATAGCAACCTAGCGGCGGTAGATTTATTAATTTTAATTTTTTCCAATGACCTGGAAGAAACCGACACGAGGAACGCGACCCGTAAGGCATAGATTTAGCAATTGTCTCCCTTTTTTCCAAACATACGTCATAAAGAGTAATACCTTTTATAAGACAGTGGCGTGAGTACTAACCTAAATAAATAAATGACTTAAATTGAGGGTTTAAATTTATTAGTGGACATTTGTTTTTATTAAAAACAATAAATTTGTTGTGTTTCATTTCGTTAATTCATATTAAAAATAACAACAAATAATAGAATTGTAACAATCAAAGTGACAATTTCTAAGACAACTATGTAATATTGTAGCCGAAACGAAACTGATTGTAAAGAGACGTCCCGTGTGGTTGTATGTTGAAAGTAGATGAAGAAATGGCGGTATAAATTTCACATTGTAACATGTGATCAATTAGCGCCTGGAATCGTACCCGTCATGAACGTGTTTGTATAATGTTTATTTTCGATCTCTGAAAGGATGACCACATCATTCAATATTATCAGTTTTAATCTTGTGACAGGGACCATGATAGTTACTTCATGATAGTATCTGTTTACTCTAGCTAGTTCATTCCACCCAAAAGATAAAAATACCAAAATATAATTTTATTTGTTTGAATCTTACACTTTACAAGTCATAATACTCTACCTTTATTTTACCTTCTGAAATTTTTACCCTAATTCACCAGTTGCTACTAGCATAGAGCATGACCCGTGCATCCCCATTGACGTTCGATAACTGTAAAAGACAACAACATTAAAAACACCCGAGTGATCATTTTTTCTTGTTATTTTGCCTTATGCCAATGTTACCCCAAATCATAATTTTTCTAGTCCCGTAGAGGTACACCTTTGTATTCCCGTTTAATGTTAAAGACGGTATTGGACTAAGCACCATCCAAAACACTACGATTGATCATTTTCTAGCTTTGTTTTGCTTTCTCACAATTATACCAAAATTCAATATTTGCTACTCCCATAGAGGGTTTCCCGTGTATTACCATTGACGTTCGATAACGGTGAAAGACTCAGCACCATTAAAACCCACCCGAATGATCATTTTCAATTGTTTTTTTACCTTCTGACAATTGTCCCCCAATTCACCCCTTTTCTACTCCCGTAGAGCCACATCAGTGCATTCCCGATTATTATGGAAGACGGTATTGGACTCAGCTACCTCCAAAACACTACGATTGATCATATTCTAGCTTTGTTTTGCCTTCTCACATTTATACTCCAATTCATCATTTGCTACTCCCATAGAGGATGACCCGTATATCCCCATTGACGTTCGTTAACGGTACAAGACACAGCACACTTCAAAACCTCCCGAGTGATCATTTTATATATTTTTTTTGCCTTCTGACAATTTTACCCCAATTTACCAATTTCCTACTCTCGTAGAGCAACAACCGAGCATCCCCATTTAATATTGTAGGCGGTATTGGACTCAGCATCCTCCAAAACACTACGTTTGATCATTTTCTAGTTTTTTTTTGCTTTCTCACAATTATACCCCAATTCATTATTTGCTACTTCCATAGACGGTTACCCGTGTATTCCCATTGACGTTCGATAACGGTGAAAGACTCAGCACAATTAAAACCCACCCGAATGATCATTTTCAATTGTTTTTTTACCTTCTGACAATTGTCCCCCAATTCACCCCTTTTCTACACCCGTAGAGCCACATCAGTGCATTCCCGATTATTATGGAAGACGGTATTGGACTCAGCTATCTCCAAAACACTACGATTGATCATATTCTACCTTTGTTTTGCCTTCTCATATTTATACTCCAATTCATCATTTGCTACTCCCATAGAGGATCACCTAATTATCCCCATCCAGGGATATAGCCCCACCCGTTCATCCCCGTTCAATTTTGTTCACAGTAGTGGACTCAGCATCCTTAAAAACACCCCAATTTATTATTTCCTAGCTTTTTTTGGAGTTCTGATATTTTACCCTATTTATTGTACCCTTTACCTACTCCTGTAGAGGCACACACTTGTATCCCCGTCAGCTTTCGATAGTTGTACACGTTTATGAAAACTAACAACCAGGACTTATGTGAGTTGAGTAAATAATTGGCCTACTGGTAAATAAATGAAGAAGGGACATACTAATGTGTATGTTTTTAACGTGATTACACACACGTGGCTTACAGTCTAAACATTTGACTAGCCAGATAGTCGCACCATAGTGGCAACACTATTGGTTCTCGTATCGTTAGTAGCGTGGGAATAATACACACCGGCTGCCATATTGTTATTAGACTGAATGAAAATATACACTGGCTGCCATATTGATGCCTAAATGAAATGCTGCCGTATTGATAGTACTTCAGTCAATTTTGTATTTTTAAAATTTTATTGAATGAAAGTACATGGAGTAGTATCATGTTTATTAGAAATAAATTATACACCACGAAAAACATATATACTCCACTCTTTCAAGTGGCTGCCATATGGTTGCAAAATGAAATGCTGCCATATTGATAGCGGGATGTATATATAAATATATATATATATATATATATTAATAAAATATCGTAAATATAAATATTATATATATATATATATATATATATATATATATATATATATATATATATATATATATATATATATATATATTTATTAAATTAAAAATATTTCAAAAACAAGAATACTTTTAATGAATATATTTATTCATTATTATTTATTATATAAATAAATATATTCATTAAAAGTATTCTTGTTTTTTAATATTTTTAATTTATTAACTATATATATACAAGAAAACATATCATCATATTTAATATATATATATATATATATATATATACATTTATATATATATATATATATATATATATATATATATATATATATACATACACATATATATATATATATATATATATATATATATATATATATATATATATAATATTCCTGGTGATGTTGGTACTGTTAGCCAATGAAAAGCTTTGAATTGTAAATTCAATTATAATTCTTGTATTTGTATTTTGACTTAGTTCTTTACATATATGTATATATATATATATATATATATATATATAATATTTCCACCATTTTTAAACAAATTTAATACAAATTGGTAATAATTAAATATTTCTAAATTAAATTTCAAAATCAATTTTTTATTTCAAATTTTATATATATATATATATATATATATATATATATATATAATTATAACCGAAAAAGTTAAGAGTCCCAAAAAAAAGATAGTAAAAATGTAGTCAAATCAGGTTCATATGAAATGACAGAAAAGTGTTGTACTTATCAAGATATTCAAAATAGAAACATAAATAAAATTGTTTTAAAAATCTCAAGAAGAGTTATTGAGGAGAAGAAAGTTTAGTTAAAGTGGTATATTAAGTAAGAGAAAGCAATAATCTTTACAAGTAGTAACAGTAGTAGTAATACTTAACTGAGAAATGATGCTTAACCAATATTGAAAAAATCGTATATTTATAGTGGAAACAGTTAGATAATTATAGTGGAAAACGAAAAACAATTGCAAACAGAATTAATAATAAATCCGCCCAACATTTACAGCCTACATTTAAACCATTAAAACATTATGCAATTAAAATAATTTACAAAACATTATACGGCTGTTCATCGTCTAAAACAGCAATTAGGAATGATAAAGCGACGACAAGTTCTTTAAAAGATTTAATTTCTCTACGGAAGCTCAGTAATAAATCTCTTCTTGCGCCTAAACGTTCACTGAAGACATATTTTATCATAAAGCGTTAATTGTAATTTTGGATTCTGCAAGTATTCTGAAAATGTCAAGCAACTGTGTTCTACCTTTCTAAGAAACATTAGGTATATAACTAATTCCTTTATTAACATAATAGACCAGAAGACTATAGTAGAACTATTGTTCAGTACGCGTTATCAAGTTTATGATTGCTATTAGAGTATATAATAAATTACAAAGATGAATAAAAATGTAAACTAATAGTCATCCTTTGTCTGAATATTGTTTAGAATTAGTTATAAACTTAATATTATAATTGCTTTCAGTGGATCGATATTTTTTTAATGTTTTCCTTCGATTATATATATTAAAGGCAAAAACAATACAAAGAAACAGCATTTTCTTGAGAAATTATATATATTTAACGAAATGTCTGATCCACTATTGTTTTTAAAACTAATTAAAAGATTTATTGGCCGTCTGCATAGATCAATACAACTAAATATTATCGTATTTCTACCCTTCCTTATTAATACAAACAATCTGAACTGCTCAAAATAAACTAATTATCTGTTACTTTAAACTAATTACACTCTTTGTTTAAATTTCCTTAAATGTATTTAATGATGATAAGTTTTTTACACTTAGATTCCCTCTTAACTGTATAAATCAACTGTGGCGTAGTGCTTAACATAAATAAATGAAACCACTATACCAAAAATTATTTTTTCTTTTATTTAAAACTTTATGGAAATTTCGATTGCATAGCAATCATCTTCAGAGCTAAATTACATAAAAAATACCTTACTTTTATTGTAAATAAACTCTGAGGATAATTTTTATGCCATTGAAATTTACTTAAGGTTTTAAATAAAAGAAAAAGGTCATTTGTGGAATAGAGTTTTCATTTATTTATGTTAGATTGCTCTTGCTTTACTGACGTAACACAACACCTGCGTAGATGAGCCTAATGGTGATAGTTAAGATTAGTAAAACGTGTTATTTGTACTATAGCTGCATAAAGAACAGTGGTGGATGACGTCAAAACCCTAAACTAATGCAAGCGATGTTTCACGTGATGTACGAATTGTAATAAATGCTGCCGTATCTTGGATTCGCGATATGGTACTGGAGCAGAAGTTAGCGTGCTCTATGAAATAACTTTTCTCCACAACAATGCAAATGAATACACATTTATTTAATCGTAGGCTTTTTAGCCTGTGTAGCTTACAAAATATAATCAGATTTGTATAAAAACTAAATTATAGTTTAAATATATATTATATATTTATATATTATAGTTTTATATTGTACTTTTATATACTACAGTACGAATTATATAAACGTTTATAGGACTACTTAAAACCTAATTTACAAATTTATACAAGAATCCTCTGATAAGGTTGAAACTTATACGCTGCAGCAGAACTGGTGGTTATATTTCAAATTAAACAGAAAAAAAATCTCTATAAAATAAACTATTGAAAATTGTTATATGGTCATTTTTAGCAATAAAAACAGTAAATTAAATACCTTAGACAAATTGTTATATGGTCATTTTTAGCAATAAAAACAGTAAATTAAATACCTTAGACAAAACCAGAGGACATGTATGTTCCAGCGTAAAAAAGAATTCAACTATAGAAGAAAAAGATTGAACTGTATAGAAAATGTTTAGAATATAATTGTTTTTTCTAGTATCGTTGAGTGGTCGGAAACAAATTATATAATATAACATTTGTTATTGTTTTCATCATATATCCAAGATGAATGATTTGTCCATAAAATATATAGCGTTAGATTATTACTTTGGTTAACATTATTATTTTTTTTTTCCTACAGCTTGTTGGCTTTGGTATTTTTAAACAAACAGCTTTTAAAAAGGTAAAACCACTTACATATTTATTATTTCTCTTTTCTTGTTTTTTTTTAGGAAAACTCATTCAAAAAATTCTACATTTTTCCATAATTGCTATTGTGTATGTGATTAGGCCTACTGTAAATATAGTACTGGAGTATACGTATAGACAAGCTACTCTTTTGGTGTATATTATAAGAAATGTTAGATAAAGTTATAATACATACATACATACATATATATATATATATATATATATATATATATATATATATATATATATCCAATTTATAATCATTTATCCTATCTATATAGAGTAGTAACATTTATTGGAGGATATTTTGTATTATTTTACAATTATGCATGATGAATATACAAATTGAAAACAAAAATTGAAATGTATACCAACGAATAAATTTAAACTATTGTTTTTATTTGGAAATGATATTGAAATAAATGATATATTTTGAAAGTGAACGAGAATCGGAAATTAAACATGCGAATAATTATTGAGAAACAATAATTAAACTCAGTAGTAAAATGAAACCACATCACATCAGCGAAAATCTTGTTTTTAAATCATCATATTTTAAAATAAACCTTGTTATATACTGTATGTCTTGGCAGGTGATTATTTGTTTGTAATTAAAATATCTAGTTGGTTATTATTATTGTAATGTAAAATGTATTACATATTACATTTAACCATTAGCGTTATATGGTCAAATTTTAGTTGAACTTCAACGATTTATCTGTAAAAATTTGTTGTTGACAGTCGTTTGATTAAAATTTAAATTTTCCTTTTGAAATTTATTAAGATATATAATTTTTTTTATGTAAACAATATTTTATATAAATAAAAACGATGGTTTTTACAAACGTATGACTAAGTACAACTACTATTTAGACTTAGCTTGTGAGTTTTTGTTAAAACAAATAAAAGATACACACAAGACAAACTTACAAACTACCACAAAGTTACAAACTTTAGTTGGAAGTTAAGGTTTGTAGTAGCAACACTCACTGATGATGATAACTTTGTCATTGAAGTAAATAAATCATTAATTTGTGAGTCTTGTGTATATCTTTTATTTTTTTTACGTCTAAGTGTTAATACTGGTTTTGCACTAAATATTTTTCCTAATTATTCCTAAAAAATGGTCACCAAGGTGTAAGGCTTCGAGAAGTCATTACACGAGATATAGTAACTCAAAGGGGTAAATATAAAAAAGTTAGAAATTTGAAGATAGAGTCCGATGACTAGTTTTCTGAAGGAATTTGGCAAGCAGTAGTAAAGGTTCTGGATCGTGTCAGATCTGTTTGTTTCAAAGTTTACCTTGTTCGGCTGATTAGAGGTAAGGGTGGATCCACAGGTGAAATGCCTGGAGGTTCTTGCATGCGATGAGTAGGTGTAATCCACACAACCACACACACAACCACACATCCACACTCACACTTTTAAAGGTCAAATTGGATTAAATTGTTATTATGTACAATAACCAAAGTACATCATTTTGTAATGTTTTGTTGAAATCATATGTTTTTTCTCACTGTTGCAGAAATATTTAAATTATTTGTTTTGATCAGCAAGTTAAAAGTCTCTCGTTAAGTTTTTGATAAAAGAAGTAGTCTGATTGACCTTTAATTTGATTTTAAGCTCGTAATAATAATTAATTAAAGTAATAAAACACCAAAATTTGTTTTGTACTTACAAACTAATTGAATATAAAAGTATTTTTAAATAGTCTAATTTTTTTTCAATTCCCGAAATATTGACTGTTGGAGATACATTCTACAAAACCTAGTAGCGGTATTCCAGTATTAATTCTTTGCCGTCAGCAAGGCTAACAGTTTGCTCGGTGGAACACCAGTGACTTTTAAATGTATTACAAGCTCGCATCTGATATTCGTGAAAAGACCTAAATTGTCGTCAGTATTGTGCAACTTACATAAACGTAACAAGGGGTATAGCAAATATAATATTACACTATACGATTTTATATTTTTTGCGAAATAAATATCTAAAGTGTAACTAAATAATAAATCATACAACATTTCATTTAGAAAAAGATGTCAGCGACGCCAAACATGCAATAAGACAAATGGACATTTCAATTTAATGCCTACCGCCAACAAGTTGTAATTGATTGAACAGCAGGAGAGAAAGATTTATTATTATTTGAAATGCCGAATTGGTTTCCTTTGTATCTTATTTTTTTTCAGGAGAACTTTCGCTAATTATTAAATTTAAATACAAAAAAAAAACTGTATATGATATTGTGAACTTTACCGGTGTAGAAGATTTTTGTGTTGCACATCTTGTGGTTTTGATAAAAATTACACTTGTTTGTAATATCTTGGCAAAAAACCACTACTTACTGATTTATTCATCATAAGTCAGTAAGTTGTGGTTTTTCGCTAAGATATTACAAACAAGTGTAAGGAGTTAAAGAGTTTTCATTTTTGTAAGTCGTTTAAAGTACTAAATGTTATTCTAATTTGTTTGTTTAAAAATATAACAATAAAAACCTATTTCTTTAAAGTAACTCATAGGAGATGTGAAATTTCATTTTAATTTAACTATTAAAACAATAATGTATGCGAAATAATTTCTTGAATGATGATGATGATAAATTACTCATGGTAATGGGACTCAATTTGATGTGACAAACGGAGACAACCAATGTATCTCACATTGCGCGTGTTTGCAACATCCACGTAATTGGGAAACATTGTATGGAGAATTATTACCTTTATTTTGACATGGATTTGAACTGTTACATAAATAATATAATTTTTATAGAATCTGTTATCACTCAACAGTAACGTAGATCATTGTGATCTCGGTCAAAATTTGTATTTCTTTGAACTAAATTATGCTCGCCGATTTATTTCAACCCAAACATCAAAGATGTTTTCGAAGTAACTTCTATCTCTTTCATAATTTAATGTAATTAATTATTTGACAGATGTGCTGGATACCTATTAAAATACCATAGGGACATTTCTGAAACAATGTAAGCATATGCTGCTCTCGTTTATATTGTAATATGAATTATGAATATCAGTCATTAGATATACTATACATTGTGAACTATAATACGGTACTAAAAATCAAGACAAGAAAAGGCTAACAAGTTAGACGAGGCAAAAATAATTATTATATCAGGCTGTGATTACCAAAATGAATGAGACCAAGAAAAGGCATATGAGTTTGTAAAACTTAATAAATGAATGATATCTTTATATTACGCTATGTCATTGTAATATAATATTCTGAATATGAGAAGTATTGCCCAGTTGGCGACAAAGATATGAGTAAATCTAAAATCCTTATAAGTCTTGTAAGCATACCGGTACATAAGTATGTATATTATTTTATACATTGCACTCATTTTTTTAAAATCCCTATTCTAATACTTTTCGTATTATGCTATGGAATAGAACGTCCTACTAAGACATTGTAAATTACTATGTAATAATAAAGACAAAATTAAGTTATAAAAAATTAAAGTATACATATATATCTTTCCATAATAATAGTTTTTTCATGTTACTTTTATACAACCAAGAGAGAGTTATTATACGAAAAAGGGAATAGATATACCCGTGTATTCTTTGAAACCTGCATGTACTCATTTAGTAAACTTTGTACGAATGAGAATTTCAAACTCTTGTTTTTTGAGTCATTCTTATAATATCTCAGGATCATTTAAAACAAAAGCTGAAAACCTTGTTATTTTTATATGTGTTTAAATATGAATAACATATTTTGATTATGTTAATCTCAGAATAAAATTTACTTTGTATATAATTTTAAATATGACTATGATAATAAATTTACCTTTGAAAGTTTCTTCGGCATTATCAGAAATTAGCAACATTTTTTTTTCTCAAATATTTAAATTATTTGAATAAGTAACATTAAAGCCATATAACAAATATTGAATGTTCCCTAATATATATTACCCTGACATAATGTAATTAAAGTTACATTGGTTTAATTCCTAATCAACCATATCTTGTAGAAGGGTAAAATTACATTTAGAAATCTATGTTCTGTATGAATTTACCTGTATTTTTCCGGTACTATCTGCTTTTGATATATGAAAAGATACTCAATCTTTTGCACAATTCTATTTCTCTGTATTTCACACTCGTGCAGTTTTTTTTCACACTCACTCTTCTTCTATACTCAAGTGCGTTGTTGGTCAATTACCATCTCTAATTTTTAGCAATAGTTCCCTTTTTCCTCATTCTAGCAGAAATATCTATATTTTTATTTATAAACCCACGAAATATCCAGCCTTAGCCTTAATATATACATGAAATATGCGTTAATTGTTTTAGTCACTCAGTTGAACATGACACTTGGCAAACATATAGTTCAATTGTGGAGAGACATAGTATATGATTGTACCTATTCTGAATCGAAATACAATTTGTGAAAACATTATCTTGCTAACGAAGAAACTTCTGCGTAATAATGATTTTATTTCATATTTAAGACTTTATAGGTTAGACTCTATAGGAATTATTGCTCGTCATACGTGAGAGTAAATGTTCATTATCAATCACTGTTTGTCAAAACCAATGATGCATACTATACACTGATACCAATATTAATTCTGAGTATCCAAGCAATGCTGAAGGGGGACATCGTCATCAAAACTAATCGGGTTGTTTAAAAAAAAAAAAACAGTGAGTTTGTTATAACAAATTAATTTGTAATAAACGATTTAGAGTAAACGATTTTAATCTTTACATTTGTGGATTGTAGGCAACCATTTGTTCACTAAGAAATTACAACAAGGAAAGAGCTTCAAGAGATATTTTAAGATTCTTTACAATACCTAGTTCAACATAAATGAATAAGAGCGTAAATGTTTGAAACTGTATTTACGCAAATTGAGTAGAAAACTATATTCACTCTGGACAGGTTACCACAATATGTTTTAAGTGACGTTTGGGAAGGAACCGATAGTTGTATAGCTTAGTGAACTTATGCTTGGAGTAGAGATCTTCTAACAATATATTAAAGAATCAGAACACGGGAGATGTGATTATGAAACTTTCAGACTGATGAAAGACGTGAGAGGTTCACAAGCCTTAGATTATATGAGGAAATATAAAGGTGGTCGGTGATGTACACATTGAGAAGTGAGAAGCAAGAGGAACAATATATCAAGATAGGTACTAGAAATTTGATTTTCTGGCAGAAAAAAAACAGTGATTTGATATCCTAGTGTTGTATCGTTGTAGAACGTATGCTTAATGGTGAATAAAGTTTTTAAAATAGATATATACTTGTATGATAGTTTAATAAAGAAAATGAGAATAATTTTGTCGATTAAAGAATTAAGTAAACGGATATTTAAAGTAATGTTTAGGTATTAGTAGATAAAATATATATGAAACAAGTATTTTGAACATAATATGTTACTAACTAAAGCCGATTTTACAGTGAAAATTTTGTCTTAGGATGAATAAATTGCTGAATATTATTTTAGTTATCTGCTGGTTATTATTTTTTTAAAGTATCTAAACACTCCGTAATTGAATTACAGTTTCCTCTAAGCTAACGCAGATTGTAGCTTCTAAGGCCATTGTTAATTTTATGATATTATTATTTCAGATAAATGTGTATTTCTTTCTCATTCAACCTTTGATGTTGGTAATTAATTTTAATTAATTGCATAATAATTAAAACTTGCGCAAGTTTTAACAATTTCAAGATTACGCACTAATTATTTCGTTGAATACTTTTAATTATATTCTTTAATGATTCATTTTTTACAACAACTTTAATAGGTTGAACAAATTCAAAGTTACACACACACACACACACACACACACATATATGTATATACACACACACATTTGAATGAAATGATTTTCTATGTAATAAAATTTAATTAATAAATTTATCATTATGTATCAAGGAACTGATGTTCAAGTTATATTTAATATTTATGGGAAGCTGCTAAAATTATGCAATAAGGAGGATGCAGAACAGGTGTTACTACCTCTTTATAAACAGGGCGTCAGCGGATAGCGATGTGGTAATATTTAGAATAACACAAAATCCGTGAACAATATATAGTAGAAAAGCTCTAACAATATTTTTTAAAAATTTATATTTCAATTCGTACAATTTTAAACCTATGATATGCTCAATATGTACATATAATGTACTTCTTTCCTAAAAGGGACGTAAAATGTGTTTTATTTAACAAAATACGGTATTTAACGTTGACGGTATTAAACGGAGCCCGACAAGAAATTGAAACAACATTGTTAGAAAGGCATCTATAAATCAATCCCAATCGGATAGCACAGGTTTGCTTTAAAATCCTATAGAAATCAAGCCTAAATTCTTTATCCTTTAGGTTAGTTTAATCTGGCGGCCCTTTAAGAATTCTTGGCTTAATCAGATAATGTGAGTTCGTGTATCATTTAGGAAATGATTGTCATTTTGTTATTATGTTAAAAAATCAACTACACATAAATAAACATATATCCTGTGATAATATTATTACAATAATATGATACATTCCAGACAGGGTGAATATATTTATATTTTGATGATAAACCAATGGCTGAAAATTTGCTTATGCCAATCTTTTTTTCAGTATAACTTTGAAATATTTAAACCACTGAAACTAATCTAAAGTTGATGCTATTAATTCTATTTAAAAGTTAACTTTATTAAATTTTTAATAAAGCAAGTATAATAAATTTTATTTAAGGGATATATTTTAGCCGCATGATTGATATCCAACGTGGATAGATGTCTATGAGAGTTTCTTTTAAACTGAGTTGAGGATTGGACATTTCTTGACGAACATCGATTGACCATTCGTTGAGTGATGTAAAATCGTTATTCAATAAGATTAGGCCTATTGAAAACGTAATGACAATTTTGGCATTTGGAAATCCTGGCAGTAGTTGTTACTCCCCTTTTTATACGAATAAATCACTTCCCGTTTTTCATTCCTTACTGTCGCAGATATAAACAATTTAAAATATAATACTAACAATAAAATCGATATTAGCTGATACATAGAATATATACATAACATACAATAATATCTGCTTTCTTATAGTTGATGGAAATCATTATGGAGAGTATTTTAAAAACATGGACTCATGAGTATTTAGAAAATATGTAAAAAAATATCGATAAACATGTTTAGTAGAAATTTTAAGTGTTACTATTTATTTTAACATTTAGAGTTTCCAAATATAGTTCAATAAGATTAAAACTAACTAACTAATTTTCAATAACTGACACACTGAGTAAAACATACTGAGTATTGCATTCTATTTTAAATGTAATTTTTGTTACAATATACCTTATTTAAAATTACATTATTTTGTGTTAATTGTGGAATGGAAAGCAAAGTAGTGAGGTTTGTGAAGTCATAATTTATTCTTAAAAAAGACCTTTTCTATTGAGGTGAAACAGAAATCAAAAACCCTCTACACTAAATAACGATTCTCTTTTAATTTTTAGTATCTCTGCTACGTGATTATTTAATCTGCTTTTACATTTCGTGGCAGCGGTAATGTTGTCCCCAGTGACAATACAATAGAATTATCATCATATAGTCACCTAAATATCTACGCGAAATAATGGTAAGTTAAAAATATACGTGTAATACAAATTCTATGTTTAAATACTTTCGTATTAATTACATAAATTAAAAACGATATTTTAATCGCGTTATTTATTTTTCTACATTATGGTAACAAATGACATATTATTAAAAATATCCTATGAAAAGTTTTTTTATATAAATTATGAATGTTTTATCTAAATGTTTGACTGTAATATATATATATATATATATATATATATATATATATATATATATATATATATATATATATATATATATATTAAAACAACATAGGTTATTTAAATACAAAAATATTTATTAATTTATATCCAAAGCTTTTCGTTGGTAAGCAGTACCAACATCATCAGTAATTCTGATGAGATTATAAGATTCCCGATGATGTTGGTACTGTTTACCAACGAAAAGCTTTGGATATAAATTAATAAATATTCTTGCATTTGAGTAACCTATGTTGCTTTAATATATATATATATTTTAAATTATTAAACAAGTAAACGTATTCTATATATGTATATATTAACTGTGTTTTTATAATAAGTAACAATATACCAATCAATTTAGTACTATGTAATAGTTGATAATAATACATAATTCAGAAAGAAGTATTTTATTGTAAATCATTTGTGTTTATATGTGGTTTAATGAATATTTCAAATTACCTTAAATTTATTTTGTTATTATGCTTAAATAATTTTTTTTTTACAAATGTTTGCACCAAAATAATGTAGAAAATAAATTATGTTTTTAAACCACTCGACTGAATCACGGGAAGTTCAGTCTCATAAATATATTTTACCTAACTTTAATGCATAAATTGGTATAGGCTTTTAGGTTTTATTTTCAGTGACTAACTTCATTCCGTTGTGTGTTTATCTAGCCTTTCATTTGACATATTTCATAGTTGTCATTGTTCACGACATCTCAAAGCCATTTAATTTCAATCTACAAATACATAATATTTAGAATCTTGTCAGCTGCAGTAGTTTTGATCCGTAAATATCAATACTATGTAGCTACGATCCTGCTCTAAGGTTAATATATTTACTATATATATATATATATATATATATATATATATATATATATATATATATATATATATATATTATACCATGAATTCCCTTGGCCTTTATCTATGTTATTTCAAATTTGTGAATTTGGTTGATTAATTAATTGTTTTGAAGTGTTGGGCGCCAGTTTACCTATTATTCGACTGAAAATAAACATTTTTCATATATTGTGTAATTGTAAATTATACTTCTTATCACTATGACCTACCTTTATTTTATTATTTTGATTCACTTCTTCTTTATAAGATGGCAACCAAATTACTTAATTAGAGTTGGTCTTACAAAGAAATACAATAGATTTTTAATTATAACTATTGCTTTAATAGTCCAGAACATTATTAATTACCGTTGCCAGTTAAATACAAAGTAAAAACGTTAAATCTCCATTTAGTTATACAATTATTTAAGACTATATTGTCGAAACAAAATCTTATAAGGTAAACAACCTGTTATTTATTTTCATTCATTTTATTTATTATTATTTAGATTTGTCCAGCTAATAAATTGTAAAACTTTTGGGGCGTGTTTAGGTTCTAGCCTTATGAAATTAATTTTGTCTTGAAATTTAGAGTTACTTGTATATTAGAAATATTTTATTGACCAGAAATTTATTTGTCTAATTAGTTTTTAATCAAAGTTTTTACTCAAGTGCAGTGACGTTCTTTCATTTTTTGTGTTACGTTAATACTTGGCATTAGTTCACGATTTTTGTAACACTTAACTATTAATTGGTATCTGGTACTCTCACTCAAGGATACCTTTATTACGCTGTGATTATAAATTTAATAGTTTAAATAAACACCAACGTCTTAACACAACATTTATTGATAATTAAATTACTTTTTTTTAACAATTTCTAATAACACACACTTTCTTTAGGCAACATCCACACACGTCCGTCTACTTTTTTGGTCGCAGCTAGACTGCCCCTCTTTTTCTGCACTTGAATCTGTTTACCGCGTATTTCCCCTTCTCGTTTAATTTCTACCCAATGAAAAAACATCGATCTTGACTTCCACCAATCAAATTTGAAATTTGTATGTTATCTTTTTTTTTAATATCCGTTATTTTTGAAAGTTTGCAGTAAAACTGTCCTATAAATTATTATTTTTTTTTAAAGTGTACGTGACACATCCGTCGTTCTCTCCCGCCCCTTTCAACTCTCTAAATCCTAACAAAAAACTCTACCCTAGTCCTCTAAGGGTTTATAAATTGTTTATTTCCTTAACTACTTTTATTATTTTGAACTTTTTTCTTTAATGTATTTCTTTGTCGGTTTTTACTAAGTCAACTTTTGGAAGTATTGCTTACTGTTAATGTTTAGTTTTTATTATTGTAACACTCTTAAAAATAAGGTGTTACATATAAATTCATTTATATATTTGATTTTTATTTAATAATTGTATCGTCCGAATATAAAAGAAAATTTTTGTTCTCTTTGTACGATTGTAATTCATTGTGAAGTTAGCATAGATGGTAGCACCCCTAGCGGGTAAAAATGTAAAATATCGTACGAGTTGGTAGCTTAACTAAAAAAAAAACTCACATCACCTCATGTGACGTAACATGGTCTGATATCGCATGATCTGACGGACCATTCAAAATATTCGAAATAATAATCGAGGGTGGGAAAGTTCCGCTGACTTGTACCTTCAGTAGGCCCACTTCTCCAAAAATCTTTGAACGAGACGGACGTATGCACTTTAGGACACAACTTAGAAATTTATAAGCTTCCAGTATTCAAAATTTAAGATGTCAAGGCCGGTACCGAATTTTATTAACGCAACCAAAGAAGAAGTCAGAAGCGATAATTTATGTTTTTCAAACGAGTAAATGTTTATATAATTTTTGTTTAAGTGCGCGGATTTGCAAGAGCGATGTGTTAAGTGTTTAGTGATTCCGAAAGCCATGGGCAATCTTTAATATGTTTTAAAGTGTTTTATGTGCACAACCAGGTACGTTTTAGCTATAAAGAAAATGTATTTTAATGTTAACTAAGTTGAATTTTAAATGATAAACGGTTAACACATGAACGGTAGAAATTGTCCTTCGAATATTCATTTCTAAAAATTCAATTGAAAATATTAAGTTACTATCTTGTCGATATATATAAATTTTAAAGTTCAATAAGTAATTCAAATGTATGGAATAACTAGCAGTAATTGAAAGATAATTACTCGACACATTGCTGTCTTCTGTTCTACTGTAATTTGTCACTGATGAATAAATTGTATAACTATGTAATTTAAAACTTTATATTTTCATTTCCCAAGTAACCTAGTTCTACCTTGCAATGATATCGGAAGACCGTTTACAGAAAGACATTATTATGCCTGGCTGGAAACGGAGAACTAGATAGAGCCCTGGGTAAGTAAGGTAATTAATTTGTTAATTAGTAATTAACATAAATTTTTAATAAAGCCCTGATATATACTTACCCCACGAAAAAAGGCCTAGTCCGTTACAAATGCGCAACTCTGCTATTAAAAACTTTACTTGACATAAAAAAAAAATATTTTTTTGTTTAACTTACTTTAATTTTGACAGTGTTTAAAAACAATTCTTTTTTATTATATTTATTGAAACTCCAGTGTCCAATAAAACATTACAATTTATTTCAATTTTATTTGACTTTACAAGAATTAATTTATTTGATTACTTAATTCAATTTTTATTGTAAGTACCATAACAATTTTGTTTCCTTCTTTAGCTTAAAATGATTTTTAAACATTTACTTTGAATTTCTCTTAGAAACTTTACTTATCCAATACATTAGATTAACAGGATCGGCTTTACAAATTTTTGTCTTTGGCTATCTTTCTTATTACATATACTGTACTGTCCGTTTTAAACTTTACATTTGTAATTTTTAATTCGACAATTAACTCGTCTTTTACTAACTTATTTATTTTTAAATCGCTATACATTTTATTTATTTGAAAATAACTTTACTATACACTGACGAGTATTTTTAAGGAGGGCTGCACAACTTAAATAATTAACACATGAATGGCATTAATCCTTGGAATTCGTTAGCAGTAATCATTATTTAAATTTTAATTAATTTAAATTAAGCAGCAATTATCATTCAACTTTTTAATTAATAAATTTTTCGAAAACAAGCAGAGTATAAGACTTACATTTTAGAAAACAACAAAAAAAAACAGCAGTAATTTAAATACTAGCAGAGTTGCGCATTTGTAACAGTTTGATTTTTAGGAACAAACAAAACTAGCAGAGTTGCGCATTTGTAACGGACTAGGTTACTTGGGAAATGACAAAAATTTTCTTTTCAGGTCGACAAGAGAAAATGTAACACTCTTAAAAATAAGGTGTTACATATAAATTCATTTATATATTTGATTTTTATTCAATAATTATTTCTTCCCAATATAAAAGAAAATTTTTGTTTTATTCGTGGTCATTGTGAAGTTAGCACAGATGGTAGCACCCCTAGCGGGTAAAAATGTAAAATATCGTACGAGTTGGTAGCTTAACTAAAAAAAACTCACATCACCTCATGTGACGTAACATGGTCTGATATCGCATGATCTGACGGACCATTCAAAATATTCGAAATAATAATCGAGGGTGGGAAAGTTCCGCTGACTTGTACCTTCAGTAGGCCCACTTCTCCAAAAATCTTTGAACGAGACGGACGTATGCACTTTAGGACACAACTTAGAAATTTATAAGCTTCCAGTATTCAAAATTTAAGATGTCAAGGCCGGTACCGAATTTTATTAACGCAACCAAAGAAGAAGTCAGAAGCGATAATTTATGTTTTTCAAACGAGTAAATGTTTATATAATTTTTGTTTAAGTGCGCGGATTTGCAAGAGCGATGTGTTAAGTGTTTAGTGATTCCGAAAGCCATGGGCAATCTTTAATATGTTTTAAAGTGTTTTATGTGCACAACCAGGTACGTTTTAGCTATAAAGAAAATGTATTTTAATGTTAACTAAGTTGAATTTTAAATGATAAACGGTTAACACATGAACGGTAGAAATTGTCCTTCGAATATTCATTTCTAAAAATTCAATTGAAAATATTAAGTTACTATCTTGTCGATATATATAAATTTTAAAGTTCAATAAGTAATTCAAATGTATGGAATAACTAGCAGTAATTGAAAGATAATTACTCGACACATTGCTGTCTTCTGTTCTACTGTAATTTGTCACTGATGAATAAATTGTATAACTATGTAATTTAAAACTTTATATTTTCATTTCCCAAGTAACCTAGTTCTACCTTGCAATGATATCGGAAGACCGTTTACAGAAAGACATTATTATGCCTGGCTGGAAACGGAGAACTAGATAGAGCCCTGGGTAAGTAAGGTAATTAATTTGTTAATTAGTAATTAACATAAATTTTTAATAAAGCCCTGATATATACTTACCCCACGAAAAAAGGCCTAGTCCGTTACAAATGCGCAACTCTGCTATTAAAAACTTTACTTGACATAAAAAAAAAATATTTTTTTGTTTAACTTACTTTAATTTTGACAGTGTTTAAAAACAATTCTTTTTTATTATATTTATTGAAACTCCAGTGTCCAATAAAACATTACAATTTATTTCAATTTTATTTGACTTTACAAGAATTAATTTATTTGATTACTTAATTCAATTTTTATTGTAAGTACCATAACAATTTTGTTTCCTTCTTTAGCTTAAAATGATTTTTAAACATTTACTTTGAATTTCTCTTAGAAACTTTACTTATCCAATACATTAGATTAACAGGATCGGCTTTACAAATTTTTGTCTTTGGCTATCTTTCTTATTACATATACTGTACTGTCCGTTTTAAACTTTACATTTGTAATTTTTAATTCGACAATTAACTCGTCTTTTACTAACTTATTTATTTTTAAATCGCTATACATTTTATTTATTTGAAAATAACTTTACTATACACTGACGAGTATTTTTAAGGAGGGCTGCACAACTTAAATAATTAACACATGAATGGCATTAATCCTTGGAATTCGTTAGCAGTAATCATTATTTAAATTTTAATTAATTTAAATTAAGCAGCAATTATCATTCAACTTTTTAATTAATAAATTTTTCGAAAACAAGCAGAGTATAAGACTTACATTTTAGAAAACAACAAAAAAAAACAGCAGTAATTTAAATACTAGCAGAGTTGCGCATTTGTAACAGTTTGATTTTTAGGAACAAACAAAACTAGCAGAGTTGCGCATTTGTAACGGACTAGGTTACTTGGGAAATGACAAAAATTTTCTTTTCAGGTCGACAAGAGAAAATGTAACACTCTTAAAAATAAGGTGTTACATATAAATTCATTTATATATTTGATTTTTATTCAATAATTATTTCTTCCCAATATAAAAGAAAATTTTTGTTTTATTCGTGGTCATTGTGAAGTTAGCACAGATGGTAGCACCCCTAGCGGGTAAAAATGTAAAATATCGTACGAGTTGGTAGCTTAACTAAAAAAAACTCACATCACCTCATGTGACGTAACATGGTCTGATATCGCATGATCTGACGGACCAATCGAAAAATTCGAAATAATAATCGAGGGTGGGAATGTTCCAGTTTGCTTGTCCCTTCAGAAGGCCCACTTCTCCAAAAGTCTTTGAACGAGACGGACGACGTATGGCACTTTCGGACATAATTTAGAAATTTATAAGCTTCCAGTATTCAAAATTTAAGATGTCAAGGCCGGTACCGAATTTTATTAACGGAACAAAAGAAGAAGTCAGAAGCGATAATTTATGTTTTTCAAACGAGTAAATGTTTATATAATTTTTGTTTAAGTGCGCGGATTTGCAAGAGCGATGTGTTAAGTGTTTAGTGATTCCGAAAGCCATGGGCAATCTTTAATATGTTTTAAAGTGTTTTATGTGCACAACCAGGTACGTTTTAGCTATAAAGAAAATGTATTTTAATGTTAACTAAGTTGAATTTTAAATGATAAACGGTTAACACATGAACGGTAGAAATTGTCCTTCGAATATTCATTTCTAAAAATTCAATTGAAAATATTAAGTTACTATCTTGTCGATATATATAAATTTTAAAGTTCAATAAGTAATTCAAATGTATGGAATAACTAGCAGTAATTAAAATTAAATTACTCGACACATTGCTGTCTTTTGTTTTATTGTAATTGTCACTAATTAATAAATTGTATAACATTGTATTTTAAAACTTTATATTTTCATTCCCAAGTAACCTAGTTCTACCTTCCAATGATATCGGAAGATCGTTTACAGAAAGACATTATTATGCCTGGCTGGAAACGGAGAACTAGATAGAGCCCTGGGTAAGTAAGGTAATTAATTTGTTAATTAGTAATTAACATAAATTTTTAATAAAGCCCTGATATATACTTACCCCAGGAACAAAGGCTCAACTGTTACATTATTATTATTTTTTATATTAATATTTTTAAATTTAACATTATAATATATATATATATATATATATATATATATATATATATATATATATATATACACCTAAATTTTAAATTAACGTCGTGTAGTTAATCGTCATTTATTATTATTCTTACGTCATATTATTTAACATAGAAAAATTATATATTCTAATGGATCACATTAATAGTACTCAATTTAAATTGAAATAGTAAAAACTTTTAATGTGTGATGAATCAGCGTTATAACTGTTCATTTCCCTTGTTAGTTTAAAAAAAATTGAGCATGGCCTTAAATATTTTTGTAAAATGTAATAGAGAGCACAGTAGCAATTTTTTTAAAAATTGAAAAAAAATAATAAACTATTATTAAAAATATTTACAACCCTTATTCACCATCGCTATCACAGATGACATCACCAGGTTATAAAAAAAATATTTAATAGTTTTTTTTGTAGCCTTATGATGATGCTATCTATTATATGGAATGTACATAAATGTTGCTAATATATTTGTTTGCGAGGGTTTTTTAATGTATTTTTATTTCGGCTAGTGAATCTGACAAATTCCACATACTTGTAACTACCTAGTAGGACTAGAATGTTTGCGAATACGGTGGCAGGCATTCAAATTGGTGTTTAAGTAATAGCTTATTTTCAGTCAGGTTTAAAAATTATCAATTGGGAATGATCGATTCTTTCCTAAATTTCTTATATATTTGTTGCATTCGTAATTATAAATATGTTTAATACTTTTTATAAAAGCATCATATTAGATTGATTTTAGTGTTTTTTTTCTGTTAGCCTATTTATAAATATAATAAATACACAAAAACCTCTTATAAAAGACAGTCTTTGTACGTTATCCCTCTGAGGATGGTTACTTTGTAACTGAAATGTACATAAGGGTAAAATAAAGAAAGTATGTGGTTAAAAGGTTTTTGTGTATTTATTATGAAATTCAACCACAGTATATTCCTAATAAATAGTAATATTTATAAATACTAATTATTACATTGCCTTTATTTTTTTTATACTCTAGGGCTCTAAAACCAAAATACCTCTTAATTCTAGAGGACTAGGGCTAATACCCGTTAAACCAGAGCTCCCGGGGTGTAATTTTGTATCCCAACTAATTTTCAGGTTAATATCAGTAAAGTAGTGGTCTAGATAAAAAAAAATATTTAAACATATTTTGTTATACTATAGAAGTTAGGAACAAACCCATGCAATACTATTTCCTTTCTCATACGTCAAAACACTCTTTACATACTTCAACTAAATGGTCTTTACAAAACACTCTTCTCACAATATGCATACCATTTTGTAGTTTCTGTCTAAGTTCTTAGGGCAAAAATCCCACCTGTAATTAAAATCGTTGTTTGAAATATTGTTGAATGTAAAGCTATAGCATATATTGAAAATAAACGTTTTTTGTTACAATAATCATTGAATAAAGTAAATATTTCATAAAGGAGAATAATTTACAAACACAAAATACATCAAAACGTTATACTTCAAAAGGAAATAGAATATGTGTCATTGGCATTGTACACTTTACAATATGCAAACCAGTTCCGACTGTTGTCCATATACCTTTAGAATTGTTGTAAGAAGACATCATTGCTCCTCAAATATACAAAACCCTAAGCAAAGCTTTAATTTCTTCAAAAGAAGAGTCATATGCGCATCTCTCTCTTGAAAAATTACGCTTTTTCATCTGTATATATATATATTTGTGTAAGACACTATCTAATGAATCAAGTCATTTTAAGAGAACTGATCCCATGCTTTTAGTGGTGTATTCGAATTTTTCTTCTTCCTTAAAATGAGTTACAAAATTACGGGAAGGGGTTCTTACATTACAAATACAAATAGAAATGAACTCCACTTATAACAACGTCCAAAAATATAAATAGAAATAGACTTCATTTATAGAGTCCAATATTGTAACGTGAGGCCACGCGCGGGGTAAAAATTTTCCCATCTGTTGCAACAATTAATTCAAACCGTTATAAGTAAACAAAAACGGTCAAACTACGTAATGCAGGGACAGAAATAATTACAGGGTGAGTCAATTTAAAGGTATGTAACGGGTGGAAGATTTTCAGGATTTGCAACTGTTTTATAATTTCTGTTGAAAACTCACTGGGAGAATAATTACTCTGCACTGGAACTCTAAGGTTAAATAAATTTGTAGTCTTTTCAGAATAGGCGATGCACATTAGACAAGATGTATTTCGAAACAAGAATTTTTTTCATTTGAAAACAAAATAAATTTCTCTATTTCACATTCAAATGTTTTTGTTCACCTATTACAAAAACAAATTTCTATTTCTAATATTTTTGTTAGTCCTTGTTTGTAAATAAATATATTTTACAAAGAAACAGTTTTATGAAAAAGAATTTGGTTTAACATGTATAGAACGGCTTTCATGAGTAAAACTATATACAATAAAATTAGTCAACACAATAATATTCTCCTGTTACTTTGTTTTAATAAAACCGCCAATAGAATTGAATTGTAGTTTGTCACATTAGAAATAGTTAGTCATATGTAATCATTCTTTACATATACATATATACGAGTATTATTAGTTATTTTTTTTTAATTATATTTTTGTCTATAATATGTTGGTAAATGGAGAAAATTGAAGCACAGAGTGCAATATTTATTTCTTAGTTTTGTATTGCTTGAATCACCTTAGAAATGTATTAGCAACATGTTTATACGCTCATTTTGATTACTCTGTATTTATCCGTTCACTATAATCTCCTATATGCTTTAAATCACTCTGTTTTTGCCATTTTAGAATCTCCTTGAGGAATTTAAGGTGCAATAATAATCTTACAATTTTATAATAATATCAATCCTTATTTTATTACTAATTTGATAGCTGATTACTACTGTTCCATTATTAGTGTCTAGTTCTTAAGTTATGTCTAGCATTCGGTTTGTTGGATGTATACATTTCTTATCTGATATACACCTATATTGTAAATTTCTACCGAAATAAGTCATTTAGGTATGAGCTTTTTTGGAACATCTTTGAAAATATATTTCTGTTAGTTCTTAGCAACTGCGACATCTGTGTAACATTGTCTCTTGAGGTTTTTCGTTCGTTTGTCAGTGAAATCATTAGACTCCATTTCCTTCCTTAGCTCACTGTCTTTCATTGAGAAACCGAATCTTTCGTTGAGGTTTAATCTATGAGATTGCCAATTCTATTTTTGTAGTATAGCATACAATAAATTGTTCTCATTGTTAATGTTACTAAACAGATGATTTTATTGTATATTATTTTAAAAAAATATATATTTCATTTTAAAACTTATTTTTAAAAATAATCATTTTTTTCGTACATTGAATGAAATGTTTCTAGAATATATATTTCTAAAAACATAAAATTTTATATTCAATAGCATTTTAGATAATCTATAAGAAAGGATGTAAGTGTTCATATATATAATGATTATTTATGTTGTGTGTGTAGAAAGTTTAATAGCTTGTGTAGTAGTGAAGTACGTATTGTCAGTATTGTTTAGGTGGACAGACATACCTCAAGGGAGGCCAACCACCTCTTAGTAAGTGCAAGTTTTCCGAGCCCCCTTTCGTTTTAAGATTTTGTATGCAGTAATAATTTAATATCGCAAATGTCATATAACAAACAATATTTTTTCAACAAAGGAAATTTTAAGGGCAGAGAAAAAGTACGTCTGAAAAGATACGTTGATGTGTACTTAATCTTATTGCAAGTATATTACGAAATATGACTTTCTCCCCTCAAATTAACTGTAATTCACTTTGTTGCCGAAGCACCTGGATGTTTATTAATTCCATGCTCGGTGATTATATCTCACGGTATTTAAGCGTGTATAATATGATACATTTTGGTAGAAACCCTGTTCAGAATATCTACCATTTTACTTTGTATTTCTTGAAATAATACACTATTTGAATATTATGAATTTTAACCGTTACATATTGTTTTTACTATACGAGTTTTGGAATCCTCGCATAAAATTACGACTAATTTTTGAAATACGACGAGCATTATTCTGTCGAAATGGAGAAGAATTCCAGCCATTCTCTGCATATCAATATGTAATTGGTGAATATCGAAGTGAAAGTACTCAAGGCCCAATACTGACATTAGGCTTTAGGTTAAGTGTTAACAGTAAATTGTAAGTGGTCATTTAATTAACTATTTAGATTTTACAGGCCAGATTAGACAGGTGTTATTTAAATTCGACACAGTTATATTAGAGATTATAGTAATATTAATAATATTATTGAACCTACAAGTGACAGTGTCCATTGTAGCACAGAACTGGTTACAGGATACTATTGATACTATCTGACGTAAACAATGGATAAACTACTATAAATAGTTTACTTTGACATTTAAGTTTAGGGTTATTTGGTCCCTTTTCTCGGACCCTAATCACGCAACAACGCTTCAAGCTGGGCCACAAACGTCATTGGTCTTAATATATACAGGGTTATATCACCATTTCGTGAATAGCTTAGAGGGATCACTATCACACTTAAAGGAAGTTTTTAAATATCCTATTGTAATCAAATAAGTTAGTGATAACCATTGTGGTAGATTTCAAATGTAGATATCTTCATAGATATTGAACATCCATTGAAGTTTTGTTTTATTTTAGAAAATAGCTTTCTAGCTTTCTGCTACGCTGATGTAGCATTACAAGATTTTACGGATTCCTTTCTAGGAAATAATGTCATATAAATACCTGGTAAAAGAATATGAATAGTGTTGTATAGCCCATTTAAAAAAAAAATCTTTGGTTTACTTTTCCTTCCTTTATAAATATATGAATGAAGCCATATATTATAACGGCCAGTGATTGATTGCATCTAATCAATGGATCCACCACTACTATAGGTATAATGACTACGAATACAGAAGAAATTTATTGTTTAATAAATGTTTATTTGTGAACTTGTGTTATTAATCATGTGTTAAACATGATTAAACAATATTAAATATTACCGCGTAAAAGTATTAACACTGTTACACGAGTGTAATTTATTTTAAAAACATTTAAAACTATACTAAATATAGACTATAACATTATATTAAATAAATAAAAATTAGGCGTTTGGGGCAGATAAAATGAAAATTATTTTGATAACAAGGACTACAATAAAAATCGGTCTCAAAATAAAATCATCCTGTTTTTCGATTCTGTGTACATTATGTTGCACAAAATACTAAACACACATTTGGTAGTTGCAAAACACACACTACTTACTATATGCAATACTTATATATGTATATATATATGTATATATATATATATATATATATATATATATATATATATATATATATATATATATATAAATACTACGTACACAAGCAAACGCGTACTTCTGTACTATCTAATAAACCAAATATTTTGATATTCTATAATTAGTCAGTGTAAAGTGAATTGATAGTACCTTCACTTATTCATGCTCAGAATCTATGAAATAAAGGAACTGGTCGTTTAAAATATCAAGAGAAATAATTGAATAATATTTGATACCCGTAGGCCTGACCGTTTCAAAATATGATCTCACACATATGTTTAAGGGTAGATCTGATGCCACGATTCACAATGTTATTAAAAATTGTATGAAAGTATATGTTTTTATAGTATTTATTTATGTGGTAAATTACATTCCTGATAAAATATCTTTTAGTGAGCAATTCATAGTCCTATTAAGAAAAAAGTCGAATTCTTTTTGGTAATACAAATTATAACACTTCAGAGTTTCTTTATTGATGGGAAATTATTTCATACAGTTGGTATTAGTTTAATTAGGATTTAAATAATAATCTACTTATGGAAATCTGGTTTAATGGAAGTTACTTTACAACATCAATAACCTATATTCTCCTATTAGGTATAATGTTTACCTAAAACAGGGCGAGAGAAAAATTGATTGAATATACATTGCTATATAACTAAATATATAAAAATAAATTAATAAATAAATATATATATATATATATATATATATATATATATATATATATATATATATATATATATATATATATATATATATATATATTATATATATATATATATGCATATACATATATGTGTGTGTGTATTAATATATGTATATAAACACACACACAAATATATATATATATATATATATATATATATATATATATATATATATATATATATATATATATATTTAATAAATTAAAAATATTTCAAAAACAAGAATACTTTTAATGAATATATTTATATATTCATTTATTTTAGAATAAATATATTCATTAAAAGAATTCTTGATTTTGAAATATTTCTAATTTATTAACTATTTATACAATAAAAAATATCACCATATTTAATATATATATATATATATATATATATATATATATATATATATATATATTTATTTATCAATACAAATTTTAAGATATAAAATTTAAGCAAAATGTTTGAAGACACAGAGTTCATTGATAGTTGTGACTGATGGAGGTTCATCAATATTAATGAGCCAAAGCTAAACATGATATTACCTTACAATATTATCCGAGTAAAAGTTTATATTATTGCTAGTTTTAATATGTAACTGGGAATTGAGATATAAATGTATTAATATTTTATTTAATAACTTTAATAACACTCACAAATATCAGCCAATCTATTTTATATTACAATGATCATTTCATTACACATGAGTAACATTTATATTGTTTGAAAATAATCGAAATATGTATCATTAAAACTCTAATTATAATATTTTTCTTTTATATTTCATGCGATATTCATATACATCATTGCGTAAATTATTGTTTAATTTAATATTGTTCAATATTATACGTTTTGGGTAAAGTTTAATTTTATTACGTATTAGGTCGATGAGAAAATTAGATTTCAGTCTGTGCATTTAAAAATACTAGAGAAGTTAATTTAGTTTTAATTTTGATTTCGAACAATAATCTCCATGTGTAATCAATTTAATATCTCTAAAAACATTTTGTTTTCAATATACACAAATAATAATAAAATGTTTTCTAAATTATTTAAATCGTAATTGTTTGTATTAGTGAAACATCTATTATTTAAGAAAGTAAAAACGACTTAGATTATGAACATGTATTTTCAGTTAGTTTGATTCATTTAAGTAGGTATATTTAGGTATTTGTGGGCCTACGTTCAAGAAAATGTAGAATTTTGTAGAATAATAAATAGAGTCAGAATGTTAACGTGTACGGGCTTTTGCAACCATCTTTATATAACTATAAATAATTCCTTATTCTAATAATACATTCAAATTCAGTTAATTTTATTTTGTAGTGATATATCTTAGGATGTTATTTGTTCGGAAAATTTTAAAAATAACTTTTTACACCAACCTGAAAACATTTAATAACACACATACGTTACAGATAGATGCATAATAAATACGGTATTTATAGATTTTGAGCATAAACGTAGGCATATCTTTATTAGGCTTCTGAATAAAATTTGCGGAAGGATCAGAAAAATAATTTGCATGGACGTAGTGAGTAGTATAGGGTGCGGGTATCTCGAGGGGCATGGCTTAGATGGAGGGGGTAATGGGGGGGAAATAGAGGGGAAGGTTGTGGTGGGGGAAATGGAGGGGAAGGACGTGGTTGGAAGGGAGTCTGGTGGGAGGGGAGTGTGGAGGGGATGGAGGAGAATGAGGAGAAGGCGCGGTGTTGTGGAAGGAAAGAGTGGGAAAACTCTGGGGTAAACGAGTGGGAGAACAGTTTCGAGGCAGGGGAACTGCGTCATTCAAGATGGCTGGTGTGATTTTGCAACAGATAATTGTATTGTTTTAAGAAGACCTCTGTTTTTTATCGCCACCTTTACAAGAGATTAACCTATTTTTCAAGATAATCAACAAAACAACCTTTCACTTTTAGCCTTGATTAGCTGTGCTAGCAAAGCATCCAATTTACCTTGTGCCGTTGTCATGTTGTTTAACAAACAAAACTCTAGATACTAAATGATTTGTACTTATTATGCAATTTCTAATTGATAGGTAAGGCTATATGGTATGGTATTTATTAGTGGCTAACTTAAAACTAATATTATTTGATTATACTATATTCAACTTAACTAATATTATTTGATTAAAATTTTTTTTTCGTCCTATAATTCATTGAAAAATAATAATAATATTTTTATATCATAAATATAATAATAATAATAATAATAATAACAATACAACGCAATAATATGGCTAACTTAAAACTAATATTAATTGATTATACTATATTCAACTTACCTCTAATAGTATTTAATTGAAAAAAAAATTGTCTTATAATTATTTGAAAAATAATATTAATATTTGTATATCATAAATATATAATAATAATAATAATAATAATAATACAACGCATTTGAAAAATAATAATAATATTTTTATGTCATAAATATAATAATAATAATAATAATAATAATACAACGCATTAATAATATGAAATTCTAACGTTACCCAATCCCGAATACGTATTTTGTATACCCATTCGTTCTTGTCTGTGTGTCAACTTTATATCATAATGCGCCATATTTTTATTAAAATATTCCCCATCTAATATATAGGATATTCCATACTCATCTGATTCAATATTGTGATCGTCCCAGGACCAGTTTGTGGGTGCAAGGTTAAAGGACTGATTAAAATATTCATCAAATTTACAAATTTGTTAAAAAAATAATTGATATTTTTCTATAACAGTATCTTTAGCATATTCTATATCCACAAACATATTATCAGGATCATAGTATAGAATATGATTAAATGAATACATGTAATAGAAATGATTTTTCGATATATTTTTTATGAACGGTCTTACATTATTTAATAATTTCATATTATAATGGTGATGTTGTAAGTCGTCCATTTTGAAATTTTTTGAGTATTCTATTCTTAACTCATATTCAACCAACATAAGATTGGATTTCACTACATATTCCCAATGTTCTAAAAATTATTTTTTCAAGTATCCCCTTCCCTTAATTTGGAATTTATATAATTATAATAATAATCAAAATTTTCTATCGAAACAGTTTTTTTATAATTAATATATCTTTTCTGAAATTTATATTTATGCGAACATCTCAAATATTTCGCATTTTTTCATTTTATAAAATCCAGTTAAAAATTTTTTAAACACATCTAAATCTTTACATTCACCGGATCTTACAAACTGTAATATTACATGTATTTGATTTATGTTCTTAAAAGAATCATTAAATATAACTAAGAAAGAAAATAATAAATATCTTAATATTACCAAAAATAAATCAAAAAATATAAAATTACTATAAACTATATCCATTCTACATCTACGGAAAGTAAAATTGTTACAACTACCTAAATAGCTTAAATCTACTAAATTATACATGGTTTTAAATCAGCACGATGCACAAAGTATCTTAGAGAGTATCACAAAGAAATAATAATATTTGTATTGCATGTTACTTTTATACAATTATCAAAGCATTTGATATATGCAAGGGCGTGTCACGGACATACGTGTTCATACTTATAAAAAGCATTTCTTGGGTCACATGCGCTGTAAAATAATTAGGCAATTGACATTGAAACAAATATGTACACAGGATATTGCAAGGCAATTTACATTTAAAATAAAAAAACAGCTCTCTAAAAACGGTGGTCAACTTAAAAAATATTATCTCTAGAAACCGCTACTAATCAAGAGTTTGAACATGCGCA
Organism: Prosapia bicincta; assembly: GCA_036971475.1. Classification (NCBI taxonomy): domain Eukaryota; kingdom Metazoa; phylum Arthropoda; class Insecta; order Hemiptera; family Cercopidae; genus Prosapia; species Prosapia bicincta. The sequence goes on from JBAIZL010000136.1 coordinate 299,436, forward strand.
TGCAGTATGCTAATCAAGGCTAAAAGTGAATGGTTGTTTTGTTGATTGATCACCCCTTCTCCTCATTCTTCTCCATCCCCTCCACACTCCCCTCCCTCCACACTCCCCTCCAACCACGTCCTTCCCTTCCATTTCCCCTTCATTACCCCTCTATCTAAGCCACGCCCCTCGAGATACCCGCACCCTATACTACTACTGCTTATCCAAAAGTAGTAGAAATTGTTTTACTTAGAAGAATCAGGGTTTGAATCTAGTAATAGGAAATATGTGTAAATTGTTTTAAGTATATTATTATTATTGTTCTTTTTGTATTTTATAGTTATTTCACAACAAAATCAAGCAGAAAATCAATTATTCAAAACTGAAGGCATAATGGAGAATAACGAACCAGGACCTAGTATGGTATTTAATAGTAGTAGTAAAGCTAATAATAAAAAAACATTATTTGATGTATTACCATCATTGTTTAAGGCTGGATTGACAACAGCCAACAAATAGTTGTTATGTGCAAACACATTACATAACTCTGTACAAGATAGTGAAATGTTACAATTATTTTGTGAAATGAAATCGTTTTATTTAGCAGCTAAATCATATTTCATTAGCACTGTATTCTCACAGATAAATCTTGATAAATATTTAGATAAAGAATTAACATATGATAAGTTTCTTACAATTTTTGATAGGGAAGAATTTAAACAAAGTACAAAAACTTTTTCAATTGAAACTTTAAAAAAAGCAATGACTTTTATAAATCCTGTAATGAATAAAATTCAAAGAAAACTTATACATAGTTCTAATGAAATTGTAAATAATTCATCATCGTCATCTGATGATGACGATGATGATAATTTAGATAAATATTTTAATGTAACTAAAAAATCAGCTTCTGCTGTTATTAAATAAACTGTTCAGATTACTAAAGATAATAAAAAAAGACGAATGATCACTCCTGGTGAGGTGGGATCACATTTAATAAAAATAGAAATTACGGATTGTAAGGATTTGAAAAAATGTATAAGTGAAAAGCAGTATTGGACACACGTTAGCAAAGAGGCTTATTTTGTTGTTAATAATTCTAATGATGATCTTTTGAAATTATCAAATAAAATAATACGCAATGTTGCTGATAGAGTGAGTAACATAAAAAATGTTACTCATGATGTTATTTCAACTGATAAAATCAATTTTTTTAAAATTAGTTTTTAGGTTTTTGAATGTAGTTAAATACTAATAATTATATATGTGTTTTAGATAAAATTAAAAAAGTAATAAAAAAATGTACGTTATGAAATTTATAGAAAAATGTTTTATTATGTCAGTGAATTAAATAGTGCTTCTTGTTTAAAACAAATTATAATAATGGACGTAAGCTCCGTTGAACAAATGGATGTTGATAGTGACGATGATATCAAAAACGATGATGAATTTTTAGAAAGGAATCACGCCTTTAGAGGCAGATTAAAAACATTTTACTTAGAAAATACGTCAACAGTTAGAGATGTGTGTTTGTTGTTGAGACGTACTAAACAAAAAATGATACGACTAATTGTAGATTTATTATCCACTTACAATATGTTAAAATTTAATATACTTGTAGAAGCTTCTTATGTAAAATTCGTAACCCAAAAAATGCAATTGCGTTATTTTAAAACAAAAAATACTAGTGTTTCCAAAGATTCAGATTTTTCAGATATTTTAGATGTTTTATTTAGAAAATTATGTACCGAAGAGTCGGAATATTTGGGTAAAGGAAGTGGTTGGTCTTTGGATAAAATTGATGGAATTATAATTCGTTTTAGTCGATACAATCCGTTAGGTGGAAGTTCATTCATACCTTTCCCAAAATGTATACAAAATAAGAATGCTGTAATTATTCCTGAAAATTTTCATGACGATAAATGTTTTTTGTGGCCACTTCTTAAAACTGATGTAGAACATCTTAGTTTAATTAACAAGAGATATTTTAAAATTATGGATATGTTTAATTTTCAAAGGTATTGACATTCCAACACCTTTAAAGCAGATTAGTAAATTTGAACAAAAATAATTCAGGTTTAAGTATTAATGTATATGGTTTAAATAAAGATAATGAAGCGTATCCATTAAGAATTAGTAAAACTAATAAGATAAAACATTATGATTTATTGATGTTGACAAACCAGTCGGGACATACACATTATTCTTATATTAAACATTTTTCAAGATTATTAAACAATCAACTAAATAAACATAAGGCTAAATTAGTTTTTTGTAGAAGATGTTTAACACATTATAGCGGTAAAAATAAAGACCCACTTTTATCAGATCATTTAAAAGCATGTGAAAATACAAAAGCAGTAAAAGTGAAAATGCCTACAGAAGGAAATAATATTATGAAATTCAAAAATTTCCATTATAAATTTAGAGTACCATTCACTGTGTACGCAGATTTTGAATGTTTGTTGATGCCAATAAATGAACAGATTAGTAACCGTGTATTAATTAATGATATACACGAGCCAATGTCATTTGGTGTATATTTAGTTCTTGATGAATATGCATTGTCTTTACCGCCAGACATTTTAGAAAAATTGCTGACAGATCTATACATATATCAGGGTTTAGATGCAGCCAAAAAATTCATGTCATATCTCATATCACTTGCAAATATTATTGTTTATAACAAGAAAAGGTGTTTATCCTTATAATTATACAGATTGATGGAACAAATTAAAAGATACTGAGTTGCCAACAAAAAATGATTTTTATAACAATTCAGAATCTAGTCATATTACAGATGCTGAATACAAATATGCGCAAGATGAGTGGAATCATTTTGAATGTAGAAATTTAGGGGAATATAGCAATCTCTATCTTAAAATAGATGTATTATTGTTAAGTGATATTTTTGAAAATTTTAGAGACTTGTCTATATCCATTTATGGATTGGACTGTGCTTATTATTTTACACTTCCTGGTTTGACATTTGATGCTATGTTAAAATTTACAAAAATTGAATTAGAATTATTTGACGAATATGATAAATATCTATTCATAGAGAATGGTATCAGAGGTGGAATAACTGCATGCGTAACGAGACATGAAGAAGCTAATAATTATCTATTGGAAGATGAATTTGATATAGACAAACCTTCCTCTTGTTTAGCTTATATCGATGCTACAAATTTATATGGGTGGAGCATGACCAGATTCATGCCCTATGATTCGTTTAAATGGATGTTAGTTAAAAAAATAAAGGCTTTTGATGTTCTGTCTATAGAGGATGATTCTCCCATAGGATATATTTTAGAATTGATATTATGTATCCACAAAATTTGCATAGTTGTGATAATGAGTTGCCATTTTTACCGCAAAACAAATGTCCGCCAGGCAATAAACAACCAAAATTTTTAACTACTTTAGAAGATAAACAAAATTACGTTTGTCATTATGTTAATTTAAAACAAGCAATGCGACATGGTTTAGTACTTACAAAAATTCATAGAATTATGCAATTCAGACAAAGTGCTTGGTTATTGCCATAATTATTATTTAACACGAAACAGAGACAAAATGCTAAAAATGAATTTAAAAAAGATTTTTATAAATTTGTAATTAAAGCCATGTTTGGTAAAACTGTTTAAAATATAAGGGAAAAAAATTTGAAAATTGTGAGTTCAGAAAAAAAATTAGATTATTTAATTGGAAAACCTACCTTCTTAAATCGAATAATTTATGATGAATCTTTGTGTGCAATTGAATCAGAAAAAGAATCCATCTATTTTAACAAACCAATATATATAGGGTTTACTGTTTTGGAAATAATTAAAACACGTATGTATGAAAAGCATTATGATGTTATGAAAGAATTGTATTACTCTAAAATTCAGCTTATTTATATGGATACAGACAGTTTATTTTATAAAATTTCTACTGAAAATTTTTATAAAGATATTAAGGAAAATCACGATGTGAGAAGACATTTTGATATGTCAGAACTTCCTCACACTCATATAGGTTATTTTACAGATAATGCAAAAACATTAGGTTGTTTTAAAGACGAATGCAAATGTGTTGGGTTGTCAGAATTTGTTGGACTAAGAGTTAAATTATATACTTTCAAAACTGTGAATAGTATTGAACAAAAAACTAAAGGCATAACAAAAACAGCAATTAGAAATTTTGAGGATTATAAAAAATGCTTAAATGTTTTCACTAAAACCAGAAGTGATATTAAATCATTCAAATCAAAGGAACATATTGTACAGACAATAACTGTAAATAAATTAGCTCTCAGTGGTGATGATGATAAGAGACATATATGTGATAATGGAATTAATATTCTGGCACATGGCCATTTTTCTTTAAAAAATAACTAATGCTTTGTAATGAATAAATATTATTTGTTAACTATTAAAAATAACTAATGCTTTGTAATTAATAAATATTATTTGTTAACCATTTTTAATTGTTTATAGAGTAAATATATAGTAAAAAAAGTGAATTGTTCAAAACATTTATTTCCTATTTATCCTTGACTTTTTTTCCACATTATACCAATTGTGTGTTGAACAAATATGTTTAAATGTTACTTAGGATATTAATAAACTTAAGAATTACAAAAATATTTGTATGAACATAAAGTGTTACATAACAGTATAACAATATATTATATTAGCCTTGTACAATAAAGGCGTAGCTTATCCCTGTTTCCTCTTCTTTGCGGAGTGTATTGGTATTGGGTATAAGTAACGCAAAGCATAACATCGTGCCCCAAAATCCTCACCCTTTACTAATTTTAAATATTCGCACCTCGGAAACCATCCGCCATGTTCAATCTATGGCAATTCATCTGCTTCCCAATCCTTTAAACCACCACCACAGTAAAAGCATATAACAACATCAAGTGGAGAGTGAAAGAAAAAACCGGCTTCTGCAAATTGCCAAGCAAAAGGGTGGGGGCATACAAATATGGTGTTGTTGAACGATTCCAGCCTGCTTTCAGGTGTACTGTATCTCAGGTATCTCGGGTATCCAACCATATCTCCTATATTATAAACTAAAATAATTTTCTTGAATATATATACTAGGTGCAACTCTCCACTTCCTTCGTATATATGTACTCTGCATCTTGTGATAGCGTATCTATTTATATTATCCGTTGTATCCCCTCCACTGCTCAATTTTCGATTTTCCTCTTCCTAATAGTCGTTCTTATATGTGATTTTTTTGTACTTTCAACCATTATTTAAAATTACAGATGAAATGTGAACTAAAGATCAATAAAATGTACACTGAATTTAAACAAACAAAATTTATTATTTTTCTGACTACATTACATTAAAATATTTTACGTACAAGACCAGATAAAGGTGTGTATTCAACAAGTGCATCCTGGATGATGAGACAATAAGCAGGTCTTTTCAGGTATGTTGACATTTGATTCAATTTCTATGCGCACATCAATAGTACCGGTTTTTAATGTTTCATTTTGTCGTGAACAGTCTATAACAAATAATGGTATTTTTGCGAACAAAGTTTCAAAATCAATAGCAGGTCTATTGATAATAGGATGACTGCTATTTTGTAAAAAAGTCGTATATAATTGCTCTGTTTCCAATAAAATTATCGTATGGATAATATTTTGAGTTTAGATACAGTTTAATATTATTAATATCACAGAAATAAAAGTGTCCAGCATTTTTATTTTTCACATTTCTCCTATCAGTTTAGAATGCAATAATAACGTAGCGAGGTTTCTCACTATTTGATGCTGACTTCACAGTCTAAGTTGAGTTTTTCGAAACAGGTAATGAAGGATTATCGAAAAGCGTCCAACGACGAAATCCTAGTGAAATTGGTTGGTCCTTATCAGTGATTCTTAGTAGTGATAGATTATAGTAATCGGCCACTCGAATAAATGGAATTTTCCAAAATATGTTATTATTTTCAATTCTATTTTATTATTAGCGTCTTTTGTTATAATCGTATTGAAATTGTTTGAAGTCCTGAGTAATATTAATTCTTGTTTAACATTTAATAATATGTGAACATAGTCGTCCGCAAATCCAAGTAGCATTTTTAAAGGAATACAAAACGAAAAATTTTCTTACACTTTAAAGATTCCATATTTAATGTCAACCCAGCATTTAATAAAATATTTTTTTCATCTTCAGTGTTGGTTAAGAGGTTTTTGATTGTTGTCGTTATTCCAACATTTTTCACTCGATCAATTTCTGTTCCACAAATTTCATAGCGAATTTCATCAAAAATAAATGACATTCCATTGCTGATAAGTTCGATTTCATCACTTTCACTATTGTCTGTCGCTTTTATTGCTTTAAATTCTCCCTCTATATAAATGTAACTTTTAGAAGGCAAAGTGTACACATTCTGTTGATGTACTGGAATGCGAATCTCATCATTCTCACCGTACGTTGTTTGAGCATATGGTAGATGTGTGTGATATTCTAAATCGACAATAGTTTCATCAAAAATAATTTTATCATCTACTCGCAACATATTTTTTATTCACACTATACCCTAAAGATTCCAAAAGTTCTTTGTTCCTCCTTGTCAGGTTGTGTTCTGTCAACTGTCGTCGACCTACTGGTGTAATAAAATTGTCAAAATTAGTATTATTATTATTCAAAACTAAGATCATGATTATGTAACACTTCGGCGCAAATGAAGTCTAAGTGATATATATTCTTCTCGCAAATTTATTAGTTGCCTGTCCTGATCTTCGAGACGTACTGTAATGTTATGAAGTAGACCTGTTATGTTTAGAGGTAGATAAATTACTGTGACAGATTTTTCAATAATTTTATAACCAGGTTCAACGGCTGGATAAAATTCGTGAATAATATGTCCTTCAATAACATTCCTATATGATCCTCTTGCAATATTACATACTATTCGTATAACGTCCACTTTATTAATGTTTACAGTATTTTCGGAAATGTGCCAAGAATTTGCTCGCAATTATTCTGCTTTAAATCCCAGTAATGGACCGATGCTCTGCGCTTTGTCAAATCTAATTGGTTTTTAACAAAATATTTTCGTTTTTAATGTATTAATATTCCCACTTAGTTCGAACTTAACATTTTTGTTTTCCTCATGAATAGCATCTTTCAAGTACGAAACTATATTATCTATCTCGTAAGATCCCTCAGGCAATTGTATGACTTTATTATTGCCATAGTAAATTTTATCATTAACATCTGTTTCAATATTTGGTATAGTGTTGTAAGACATTAAATCAATTAAACCTATTTCCCATTTTTCATTGGTCAAATCTATAGGCGGAAATATTTCACATAAGATGTTTGAGTCTTTGCCGCTTAAACAGAGCATATTGGTGATTTAGATGTTATTCGTTATAAACGCTAAACACAAATGACCACAATTGTGCGAATTTAAATTTTGTTTATTTGTGTAATTGTAGAAAATAGGTGCATTATCTGTCGATGTTTCAAAATATCGAATTATTTCTGTAGGTGGAGGCAGATTAACAAAACTGTCAAAATAAAGAATTTTATGTTTTTATCTTTCGATAGGCAACCCAATGCGTGCCTCGTCCTAGCACACTGTCCAAATTTATAACTCCGTGTTCATTTTCTTTGATTTAAAAAAGGTAAATTGTCACGCATAAAAACTCCTCTGAAGTTCGGAATGATCAATTTTTTAGCGTATTTATATATATCTTTATTTGATAGCGCTCTTGTTGGTAATATTATTTTTTTTTTATTACAGTCAACTCCTTTGTAAGGTTTCAGATAATAGCCTCTACCCTTTTTACTAGCACACCTTTTTTTTATTCGTTTGAGTACTTTTGTGAGAATTTTTTTAGTTTTGCACGTTTTTTTTAATTTTTGTCCTATGTTTCTTTGTATTAACTTTTCTTTTTCCACCACCACCTAATTTATTTTTCAATTTCATAATATTAGTATCTGCGTAATCAGTTGCTCTTTCGCCCAAACTAACGTCGTTTGATGTGACACGCTGCCAAGCTTTATCAGCTAGTGGTTGGTCGGCAATGGATCGTTGATGTGAATCCGAATATTTTGAATATGCAATATCGTGATCTTTACAGCCTTGATCTAATTTATTAATGCCTGGGTTACATCTTCTCAATCTTGCTTGCAATCTGGTGCCGGGGCCGCAATATTGGTATCCTGGTACATGTAATTCTATTGGTAATAAATCTATAGTACAATTTAAAATTTTTCCAGGTAAACTCGTTAAAGAACTTATTATGCCGCTTCCTTGATACACAATAAACTGTTTTCCTGTCATTATAGCCTTCTTCCTCCCCCCTATCGCAGGTGCCGGCGTAATGAGTATTGTTTCTTTCGGTTCAGGTACTAAATCATTGTCAATATCTCCTTCACTAGCCTCTTGCGCTTCCATTTTTTCATTTTGATTCAAAATTATTTCCTGATACATTTTTATAACATTCACTTCATTACGAATATAATTTATGTGTCCATCGATATATGTTTTTAATGTTAGGTATTTTTCTTTTAACATTTTAAAATTAACAGCAGCTTCATCATCTTTCACTTCGTTCAAATGTGTCAACCGTTTATTCTCCATGTCATAGTCTCCGCTTTTAGTCATTTTAAACCCAACTCCAGCAGGTCCTCGTCTATTGTGTTGTCGATAGGAAGAATGCAAATGACGTCCACATTTATCAACGCTTATTTTTAGAGATGTTCATACATGGACTAATAGAAAACAAATGACTAATATTTTTTTACAAATCACTTTTATTTTTTATTTTTTTAGAAATCACTTTTATTTTTATTAATAATAATTCCTGCTTCCTTCAACTCTTCAATTATGGAAACTATTTCATTATTGTCCCAGTATTTCCTGCCGACTGTGATGCAATTAGTATTTTAATCGCTCTCATAATTCATTGGGATCATTCCAATAAATATATGACGGTTTATTTTTTAATATTCTATCAAAATCAAGCCGCTTCCGCTCGTCCAATCCATGTGAGTGCGGGGGTTCTGGGGCGGAAATAATATTGAAGTTATTTTCGTGTATTTATTACTTTTGTTTGATTTCAATTTACCGATCGCCGAATAATTAACTCTGGTTGCATTCGTTGCTATTAAAATATCTCGATATTTTATGAGATCATCTTTTGTATAAATATATGCATCAGGCATTCTCATGAATAATAATTCATAAATACCACGCGTACCAGCATACCTAACACCATCGATAATCAAACCCTCGCCCTCAATTTTTAACTCTTTATCACCAACCATCCATTTATCATTTTCTATGCACGCTCCGAAAACATTATCCACTCGTTTAGGTTTCTTTATAAAATTTAAAAAATATTCTGTAGACAATTTACTTTTAAATGTGTTCTTCATAAATGATATGGCTTGACGCCTGTCTTTAGGTGATTTCACATATTCACTAAAGGTGGGTTGTGACTCATAGACATTAACAACCATTGGTTCTTCCTCCATATTGCTATGTGAAGAATATTCGCTTTTTACGTCCATCAACATTTCAGGGACTAAAGGTTTTCTTTTAACAGGAATTTCACTTTCCATCATATTGCCATTGTTTATTCTTTTTATATTAGCATCTTCATCGCTCATTGGTGTTTCAGGTGTTGGAGGACGTCTTTTCAGTCGATTCCCACCTATCATTTCGTTTTTTTCTTTTTTCCCCTTACTCTGGCGTCAAACGTTTAAATGCAGTTCTTCCCTCAGTAAAATCATAGTCAGAAGTATAACTCTCTTTGTTATCATTGGCTTCATAATTCTTTTTTCTCTTTTTTAATTTTTCTTCTTGTTGCTCTTGTTTTTTCTCTTCTTGCTGCTTTTTTTTTTCATATATAGTGGCCAACAATATTTTCTCATTCAACTCTCGCCAACTTTTTATAGGCTTATAATTTAAATTTTCGCTATATTCTTTTATCGGTTGAAATTTTTCAGTATATTCTTTTATCGGTTTTATCAACGGTTCCATTATGGGTTTTATATTTTTCTCTATATGATCTTGCATATCCATAATACCTCGTTTTAGTGCACGATGTTTTTCCTTAATTCGTTTTCTTATTTTTTTTATTTTTAAAACAATTTTTTCACGTTCGCCAAGTGAACTAAACAAAGACATGATTACCACTGACTCTATAATGTTATAAATTCATCAAACATTATACGATATCGTCCTTTATTTAAACGTCTCTCTTTATCCAAAACTAGAAAAGAATTTTGGTTTTTAGACCAGGCCATCGAACACATTTCTTTAAAAGTTTCAAATTTCATATCTGTGTTGACATGATCATTATACACATGACGTAAATTTCTTTCATCTTGTCTGAATAAAACCACTAAATTAGCATTATCACGTATCAATTGTTTTGGTATTCGACTATATGTTTGACATAAATAAAATGTATCAATGCCATTGTGTCTACCCATTGCGATATAGTGTCGAAAATTATTTTGTCGTTCACACATGACATCATCGAATATCATGAGTGATTTTCATTTAATCTCGTTAGGATGAGGCACGTCGTCATTTTCAGTAAAAATAAAGTAACCAACATCAGGTATTTTGGAAAACACTCGACTTAAAAACTTATATTTGGATTGATTTATTGACTTTGAAAAAATATAAATATTTTCAAAAAAAATTGCTCGTGGATGAAATATTAAATTAAACATGAGATTGGTTTTTCCACAGTTCGATGGTCCTACAATAAGACATCTGATGGAATTCAGTAATAGCGGACCATGGCGATCCATATTATCATAATCATTATCATTTGAGAAATATGTATCGAAATTCATAATACGCATTTTTTGGCTTTGTTTTATTACCTTCATAATATATCTTTTTTATTTATCCAGGTATCTCTAGTAATGTTCATACCCAACCAACGTACTAACAATTTGTTTCCTTTTCGATGCACAATCTTATCGATAAGAAATATGTTGCTAAATTTAGTTTTACTCAATTCCTCTTGATAGAATCCCCCTTTAATCTCAACTCCAGAATCGTCCTTTACTTTATAGGTCACTGGAACTGTTGGTTCTATTTTCCAAATTGTATATATTTCGTTACTCCAAGCTGGTAAATAACTTTTTGTCAACGGTTTTTGATACCTACTTATTCTAACTTTATCACCCACAATAAATCTGTTTCGCACAAGTTGTTTTTTCTTCTGTCTATTTTGAACTATACGTCTCAACACTAAATGTTTATTATTTTTATTAACATCAATTGGGCGCATACCGATAGTCCTATTTTTAGTGTTATTATATTCAGTAACTATATCGCTTAATAAATTTAACCATTTACAATTTTCCTAGGCACTGAAACCCCTCCACATTTTCGCTTTTAACGTTCTATTTAGTCTTTCAACTATAGAGGCTTTTGTATCAGAATATGTAGAATAATGATTGATATTATATTTGTCTAATATAGATTTAATCCTCGAATTAAAAAATTCAGTTCCTTTATCGGTTTGCAAATGACGCATAAGTAGAGAAGGCTACAGGGTAGATGGGGCGTTTGGGCAGGAGCCAATAGGAAAGCCGGATTTGTTACCCCCACCCCTTTCCAAGATGGCGGCGCCCATTTGGCGGGAACAAGATGACATCTTGCTCTAGTGTCCTAACCTAAGAAAAAGTGGTGTATTGGGTGTATGTTGTTTCGATGAGGGCGAGGCTGCCCAAGGGGTTGTTTTAAATAATACATAAAATTGCCTAAAAACGATCGGTTAGATCAAACAACCAACGTTTCAACTAAACGCTAAGTTTAACCGACCAACGTTTCAACTAAACAACTGTCTTACGCTAAGTTTAACCGACCAACATACGCGAAGTTCAAACGAACAACATTTACACCAAGTTCAAATAGTCAACAGTCTGCGCGGGAATTGGCCTATCACATTGTAGGCGCTCGGTAGGCTTTAAATTGCATCTAACCTAACCCATCCTACGTTCAGGACCATCTCCGGGGGTAGCTCCGTGGAGGATTCGGGGTGGAGGGTAGTTTACGAAAACATTTTGGAAAAACGTTTCTTGACTGATGGGGTGAGTCTAGAGTGTATTATCGCCACGGTTGGGGGTGGTTTGACCTTGGGGTAGTTTTTGAATGAAATATGAAACTGCCAAAAATCGCTCGGTTGGATCAACAGACAGTACGAAATATGTGTAGAGTCCAGTATGGACTGTTGCGGGGTGGTTTCACCAAGGGGTACTTTTTAAATAAAATATGAAATTGCCAAAAATCGACCGGTTGGGTCAAATGACCGTACGGGATATGTGTAGAGACCATTATGGTGGGCTGTGTGGGCGTGTTCACCTGAGGGCCGAATTCAGATTGTCAAAAATAATCGGTGACCTAGGTAAAAGTCACTCCCGAACCCGCGCTTGAGGTAACGCTGCCTAGGAGCGGGTAAAGCTAACACGGAGCAAGGCCTCAGGTAAAGCCAACCTAGGAAAGGTAACCCAGGAATCTGGCACCATGTGGGGGGTGGTAGAGACCGTTATCCACAGACCAATGCCAATACGGTCTGAGCCAGCTAGAATGTCTCTAAAATACAAGATCGAAAACAATATAGCAACAACAAAAACAAATGATATACAAATAATATTACACTTACAGTGCGGCATCAACCAAGCGTCAGCCTTCGATCCGAGATACCCCATTGACCTCTCAAGATGTCGCTACGCTTGCCTTCTGCAGTTTTCACGGGGTTAGGACCGCCAACTGAATCAGTGAAGCCGATCCAATGCCCGCAATACAAGCCGGTGCAAGCAGAAGGCTTACCTCTTGGGGAATAGCCCCAAACCAACGCTACTCCCAAGTGACTACCACTCCATGACAAAATGTAGTCTCCTGATTATTTTTTGAGTTTGTAATATTTTTATTTTTTTTTGTATTTTTCTATTTTTAAGTTTTTATAAATTATTTAATCTGCTCCACACGTGAGTACACACAGGTTTACGGGAGAATTAACTCCACGCCAGTGACCAAGACACACTTTGGTTTACGGGAGAAATAACTCCGCGCCAGTGACCCAGACAAACACACAGGTTCAACTACACACACACACACCTTGGTTTACGGAAGAATTAACTCCACGCCAGTCACCCCAAACACACTTTGGTTTACGGAAGAATTAACTCCACGCCAGTGACCTCAAACACACTTTGGTTTACGGAAGAATAACTCCACGCCAGTGACCCCAGACACACAAGAATTATCTTCACGCAGGTGACACTACGCTAGGAGCAGATCGTAGTAATATTTAGCACCGACTGTAACCAACGAGCAGACTTTTGCGCAGACTCGTTTAAATTGTGAATCTGTAAGGCGGCTTGAAAATTGTAACACTGTGATAGTGTTCGGCAACCACAGCCAGTTCCTTGATAATGTATTTACCCGCGTTGTCGATGAAAGCGTGAAACTCGACCACAGCTTGCATGTTTCAACCCGTCTGAGAGTACAAGCCGCAACTGTGACTAAATGCAAACAAATCGGGTAATTTATCGCGTCGTCACAAATTACGTTTTCATTTTAACAACAACCGACAGCAGGTTATAGACAATATGGGAATCGTGAATAATCAAGCAGTAACCGGAAGTATTAGGCGGAATATTGTCAGACGCCTCGATTTCGAGTCTCACATCTACAGGCCCCGATTTTATGGTATAGTTTTGTTTCGAAAAATCGATTACAAAAATCGGTGCTTTCGTTTTAAAGGTAGACAAGTCTAGACACGGTGATGACTCGCGTGAATAATAGGACTGTTGAAATCTAACGTACATGTCGTACAACAGGGCGGTGTCGCCGAGAATATTATCGTAGTGAAAGTACTGAGAGTTGAGATACAATCTTACATCCGTAACCTTGCATCCGTCAAACTCTGAAGCGTTAGAATTAATCTTGTTTTTGCGATCCGTCTGCATAGCGAAAATTACGTAACGAGGTTTTTCCAGGTGCGAAGCGGTCTTTACAGTCCAGGTGAGTTGCTTCGTGGCAGGTAATCCGGGGTATTCTATTAGTTCCCATTTACGGCGTGGCACGTGAACGGTGACATCGCGTTCAATCATCTTCAATAGGTTTAATTTTATCTGGTCGGCTACGGAGACGTGTGGAACTCGCCAAAAGATAGTATTTATTTTCAAATCAATATCCGTCGCATCTGCGCTAACTATTGCGTTAATATTTGAGGATGAACGCAAAAGGACGAGCTCCTGTTTCACGTTGACTACAATTCTATTGTAATCCTCGAAAAACCCCATCAGCATACGCAACGGTATAACCACGTTGAACTCTTTGCAGTCGTTATCTGTTTCACCTACTCCTAGCCAACAGCAATTTATTTTTCTCGTTTTCGCGCAACGAAAGCAAGTTCCTAATGGTGGTCGTTATACCGACATTTCTGGTTCTGTCTATCTCGTTGCCTCCGATCTCGTATCTGATATCGTCGAAAAGAAAAGCTATAGCGTTATTTACCAAAGACACGTCAGCGGCCGCCTCTCCGTTTTTTGTAGCCTTCAGCGTACCTCTTATATGCAGCGGGCTCTGAAAAGGAATCGTAATGACATCTTGCTGATGAATGGGGATACGAATTTCATCGTTATTACCAAAAGTAGCGGACGAGTACGGCCGATGAGTATGGTACTCCAGCCCGTTGAGTGTGTTGTCGTACTCGGCGCTAGAGTCGATAGCCAAAAGGTCCTCCATTGATCACTTTAAAACCCAAAGATCTGAGCAACCTAACTTTTTGCAGTGTTAACTGTGCCGTCGTCGGACTAAACTGCCGCCCTTCTTTTGGAAGCGCACGTTAAATATTAGACCTATCTTGTCGTCTTCGTAAATGTAATCGTACGGAAATGACCTCTCCACGAAAGTCGATTGTATCACCGTTCTGATCTCTTAGACTTACGGTGATATTATGAATGACGCTCACGTTGACAGGTAAATATAATACGCTCTGCGGGACTTCTACAATCTTATAACCGGGCGGTACCTGCGGATAAAATTCGTGCAAAGTATGGCATTCTATACCGTTTTGAAACGATCCGGCGACCACATTGCAATCCACGCGAATCACGTTAACCCTGATGATATCTACCGCCCGATCGGAAGAGTGTCTTTGATTTGCCTCTAATTTCTACCCGCTGAAGCCGATCAGCTGGCCCATAGACATGGCCTTGTCGAAAAAGATCGCATGCGAACATTTTATCTCCACTTTGAGCGTGTTATTATTAGGTGTCAATACTAAAACAGTATCGTCAACTAGTTTCGATTTATTATACCTCTCAATATCGGATATCTCGTACGATCCGGTCGGTAATGAAATCGTGTGAATATCATTATCATCACCGTAATGAAAACGGTTGTTTACATTCTCAACGATGTTCGGTTTCGAATTGTATGTTGCCAGATCGATAAAACCTATTTCCCACTCGCCTTTTGAAACATCAAGTGGTGGGAAAAATTCACATGACAAAACAGGTGTGCGATCTGTTAGCACTATACTCATGATGTGAGAAACTTTAAACACAAATGACCGCAAACGACTGAGTTGTCTTTTTGATGCCTCCTGTAGTTATAGTGTACGTTAGCGTCTTCACCAAAATACCTGCTTAGCTCAATCGGCTGTCGCAGATTCCCGAAACTATCATAGTACTCTATAGAGTTACCTCTCTTTTTGTAACATACCCAATGGGCAACGGAGCCTGTTATACTATGCAAATTTACGATAGCCGATTCGTTTCTTAAAGGTCGTGCAGGTAACGTGTCTCTCATGTATACACCTCTGAACCACGGTACTTTCAGGGCTAAAGCGTATCTCTCCAGATCTATATTAGTCAACGGTCTAACGGGTATACAATCTATCGAAGTTTTTTTTCGTACATCTCTTTTTCCCGCGACCTTGCTTCTTGTACGGTTTCAAGGAAAGCCCTTTGCCTTGCAGACGTTTCAACAGCTGCTGAACGGTAGGCTGACGAGGACGACGTTTTTTACCCCCACCAAATGCCGTCTTAGCTTTCATTGCCGCCGCTACGGCCAAAGCGGCAGCGCGTTCACTGAGCGATGCGTCACCCGCTTTGACTCTGTCCCAAGCTTTCCCCGCTAGTACTCCGTCGGCTACGCGTCTGTTATCCGAATCACTGTAACTGCTGTATGCGATATCGTGTTGTTTACAGGCCTCGTCCAATGGATTTATACCTTTATCACCTCGAGCCAGACCTTTCTTCAGTCTTGTTCCAGGTCCGCAATAATTGTACGAAGGTAAGTGTAACTCGACCGGTAGTAAATCGATGGCTTTATTCAAAACGCCAGACACTAGTCCGCGTCCCGTCTTTACGACACTGCGTTTACGACCAACAGGTGTGTCCCTTTTGGCACCCATTCTATTAATGAACCGCAACAGTCACAGCGTCTACTTATAAAATATATCTTTCAAGATTGCATATAGCTCTCGGAGTCTAGCCTTCTTCATGCAACGTATTTTCAAAACATCGAAAATTTCCTTTTCAACCGCCGCCACGGCCTCTAGAAATTCGTTGTACACAAATACCTGATTGTCAGCGGTGAAGAAATAAAGGTTTCCGTCCATATATCTGAAACCGCCGCGCAAATCGTTTGGTAAACCGTGGTAGATTTCGGTCATAGGCCCTTGATACAGACCGGTGTACCTACATTCATCGTATCTCATCACGTAGGCGTTGTCGTAGAGGACAATTGTTTTACCCAGATGACTGTTGAAAATAGCGTTAACCGTCGTCACTGGTCGTCCTATCCAATCTTTCAGCGTGTAAATATATCTTTTCAAAAGACTAGGATATTCTATAGCGTAAACCCATCCGTGAGCAACGAGCAGCACATCTCCGTTGAGTGATTGATAAACTGCGTTAACGTTTGTAAAACCGGGTCGCAAATAGCCTAACCATTCCGAAATGATTTCGGGTTTCGGATCAGCTTCTCTCTTATTCGGATCCAAATGCAATATCCATACATACTGTCCGTGAAACAGGTACATGTGTTTCATAGCGATTAAAACAGCGTCAAAGCCTCGGACAGAGCATAAATCGATAGTGTCTATTTCTGTTTTGATCGTAGTAGTAGGTGTAGGACGATGTGTAGTGGTGGTGGTAGTATGGGTAGTACTGCTTGTAGTGGTGGTAGTGTTGGAGGCAGTGGTGGTGGTGGTAATGGTGGAGGCAGTGTTGGTGGTGGTTGGTTTTGCACCATATAGATACTGAATATTATTAATATCGTCCGATGAAAGGTCCAAATAATACATACTGGATATATTTCGGGTGGTCGTATACGGATACATTATCGAATCGTGATTCTTATTATGAGACAAGCCTAGAGCGTGCCCTATTTCGTGAACCAAAACAGCGTAAAACGAGTTACGGCCACTATCAGACGTAGACATTGTAAAATCCCACTCTTCCTCGTTATCGAAGTGTATCTCTACTTGCGATTGAAGCACATGAGGCGCAAAAGCGTGGGCAACGACTCTTCCTCTACCGTCAAATCTAGAACCGCACATTGTTCCTTCCGACAGTTTTATATGTTCAGCTTCCCCGAATAATATAGCGATATTTGGTCTTGTCGAGTCGAGAGTAAAAGTCAAAGGGATATATCTACTCCAAAGATTGAAAGCGTGCGAAGCGATATTGAGATATTTTTTATTACCATACATATACCAAGTCAATCCTTTGATACCCCATTTACGGTCGGTCTTAGCCTGAACAATACTACTACTACCGTTAGTTTCAGTATATCCGCAAAATGCCGTGGGCGTCGTGATAGTCGAGGACGTTGCGAGCGATGAGCTCCACAAGGCAAACAGTAACGTCAGCTTGAAGAACATTTCAACGACTGATATTATTTTCTAAAGCGGTCCCGTATTTATTATCGCCTAATGACCGTGACAATCTATTTTTAGATAGGCTTCGACATCTCTCGCATTAGCGTGTCTCTTAGGCTCTGAATAGCCGTATTCAATTGCCTTTGCGAAACAGCATAGTTATCGGCACACCATCGGCTATCCCCGATAAGCGCTTAGAGTTTAACCAGTAGTAGTCGCCCGTCTCTTCGGAATGCAGAGTGTATTTCTTTATCCAAGATTTAATTTCATGAAGCTGACGGACGTTAACGGCGTCAGGATCGGTGTAACCGTCTCGAACATTAGTTATACATTTTCCGTTTGCGTTATACGTTTCACCGGTCGGCAGTATGGTGAGAAACAGCGTATTTTTTATTAGAAAACCCAGTGTGACCACGTCTTGTTGGTACAATGGTTCTTTGACCTGAGCGAGCCGCTTATTTTGAAAACTCCAAAGAGTTTTCTCTTTTCGCGGTACCCTATCGTCCACGTATAATTTTGTAGCAGCGTCATTTTTATACAAGGGCGTTTTGACATTACATATGGCCACTCCGTGAGCGTCAAATTTACCCTCTGTGTTTTTCGATAAGAAGTTATCTCTGACGTACTTCATGTTAATAGCGTCAGTGTCTTTTATAGGCGCCGATACACCGCACACCCTTTGGTCGCCAAAGGAAAAACAATCGGCTAGTTTAATAGGAACCAACGATTCCAAGTATGCTCTCGTTACGGCATCATCTTTTTCTTTTGGTTCTCCGAGACCTCCCAAAGGCAAGCATTTTGTATGATATCTGTTCTTTATTCGCGTCAAACAGTTTTGTTCGAGATACGTTTTGGACACTGCATCGCCGTCCTCAATAGGATCACCAACATTGCGCAATAACTTGCCTATCGCGTCATAATGATTACCGTCGGGAGACAGACCCATACCGTGCTGTTGATGATGGGGGTGGGGAGCGTTAACATGGTCCGAATAACGTCCAAACTTATCGACGGTCATCTTATTAATGTCCTAATTTTTCTATTTCCACTGCCTTTTATAAAACCCGCTTCCCTCAGCTCTTCTATAATGGAGGCAATTTCGTTCTCATGACCCGTATGACCTACCTCTTGAGATGATAACAGGAGTCGTAACCTATCACAGAGCTCGTTAGGGTTGTCCCAATAGGCATAACCTTTGCCGCTACGTAAACCGGTCGGCGGAAATAATCTCGATATAACTAACTTGTACTTGGCTGATTTACTAACCCGGTTTATGGCTAACAGATGATTATATCCTTTCCTATGAGCACTGGTTTGTTCACAGATTTGTTTATAAGTGTTCAGATCGGCCTTTGTGTATAGGTTTTCATCGGGTTTGCGCATAAATATCAATTCATATAGCCCTTTGGTTCCCTTGTAAGTGTCTCCGTCAATGATGATGTCGCCGTTTTCATCGTCAAACCTTATATACTTATTGCCTATCATAACAGTACCGTCTCCTGTTATTCGAGCATCGTATGTGTTATCAATTGTATTCTTATGGTCTTTAATCATTATCAGCACGTAGGTCCGCGGTAGACGATGTTTGAACATTGTATGGACATAACGAGCACTATCCTCTTGCACCGACGGTGTTGATAGTAGCTCTTTAACAGCACTAGTTTGACGCATCGGTGTTACTGAGGGTCCAGACTCGTCTGTTGATTCAACACGCATCGGTGAAGGTTCAGACTCGGCTATTACTTCGGTGTCGATGAATTTCGGAACAGAGTGTTGCGAGGCATCATCCTCTTCCTTCTCCTCCTCCTCCTTCTTGTCTACATCCATCTCTTCTTCTTTTTTAATTTCCATTTTCGGCTGTAGACGACGCATTTTCGAAATTTCCTTGATGATGGGACTATATTGTTTAGTCAAAACTCGTTCAGCGTCTGCATCGCCAAACTTTATCTGAAGATACTTTCTCTTGATGTTCTCCCTTAAACGGGCAATCTCAGAGATAACTTGCTCCTCCTCTGGTGTCATATTGTGAAATGACCCGTAATTCGACTATCGTATAGCTTTTATGACAGTTCCAAAGATCGAAAAAACATGGCGTGACGCTTTTCACGCAATAGATATTGCACAACCTGTGATGCGGACACTTTCATCAATTTCGAATTGGCCCAAGGTAAACCTCGGAAGTATCTGTACATGTTGATGTCAAAATACGGTATACTTTCCACCTTCTCGGCGCTCCTAAAGACAAAGGTACGTTTTATATTGTCACGCCATTGAGGTATTTCGGCTACTATTAGATTATCATCTCTGGGCATATCGTGCATGTACTGTTTTAGCTTAAGTATAGAGTTTTCGAAGAGATAACTATTCAAGAGTAGAAACTCATCAGCGTTTGCTCCCGTGTATGCGCACCAAATTTCAAGTTGCCTACGATCGACAACCGTATATTTTGATCCGTCAAAAGACAACCCGAAATGATGACAGTGATTAGGTACCGTCGGCAGGGCCACCTTTAGAAATTCGGTTGTAAACACACCTTGTGCCTTATTATTTACAGCCTCGTAAAATTTACCTCTACCGCGTAAGGGTAGCGATGAAGGTCTAGGACCATATTTCACATTGTAGCTAATGTCTACACAACACTTTACACTGCTGATAAGCTTGTACATCTTTATAGGGCCAACTATGGGAACTGTCCTTTCCGTGATTACTACACAGCGGGAGGCATACGGCAATGAACAGCTGTACTGTAACATGTCGAGGTATACTTGCGTGTACTCTATGCCCCCGTGACTGGGAGTCAATGTCCGGTTGAAAAAATCGGGAAACTGTCGAAATCTGGATATCAAGTTTTGCGGATGACTGACAGTTCCTTTCAGCATGTGTTTATTGTATAATATCAATTCAAACGGTACGCCGCCTTTATCGCATTCATGCATGAACCTGATCCAAATGTCCCGATTATAGATTCTATTTGCAGATGTAATCATTAACAGAATTATAGGCGGTAAACTCTTGCTGTACGATCCTAACCGCCTATGTCTCCAGCAGCGCCTATTAAATACATGCCCGTGGCTATTCGTACGGCTACAGTAGTTTCCGCAGAACCTCTTCTTATCGGCATAATAGAAACAACATAGATTTGATTTTGGCGTTTTGGTAGTTTCGCCGTTAGCATATGGCGATATATCATTATACGTATATATACGCATTATAAATTTTTTACGAAGGAATCAAAACCGATTCTATATCGACCCTGATCTATATAGCTGTCTTTATCTATTACTATAAAGCCGAATTTCTCTTTCCAGGCTGTTGCACAGAGCTCTTTGAAAGCGTTAAACGACACATCCGTCTAGACGTAATCCAAATGAGTGTGTTTTAGATTCATATCGTCCTGTTTAAATACAACAATCAGATTGGTATTGTCTCGGATTAGATGTTTGGGCATCCTGCTGTACGTTTGACCTAGATAGAAAGAGTCAATTGAGCTATGTCTACCCATACTGAAGTAGTTACGAATATTATCATGTTTTCCACACTGTATGTCGTCGAAAATCATAATGGAATTCGGTTCCGCTTCGCGTGGGTTGATCATGTTTTCATTGTCGCTATACGGAAAATAGCCGATACCCGATTCTTCCAGCACCTTGGACAGAATCTTATATTTAGGCTGGTGAAGTGATTTTGAGAATATATAAATGTTGGCGAACTTCAGCCCGTTTGCTTCGAACAAAAGATTGAATATTACATTTGTTTTGCCACAATTTGACAGACCGCACACGATTGCTCTAATAGTGTTGGGCAATAGGGGACTGTGTCGACTTCGTTTCTCCTTTTCGCCTACATATGCGTCGAAGTTATGTAGTTGCATCGTATATGGAGCAATCACTACACGCATCTCGAAAGACGTAACCAGAATTAGTCAATTGGGCGACGATCATAATATTTATTTGAAACATATATTCTGGTGCGGGCAATTGCGACGCGTTTGACTTTTCCAATGACGTCATGTGGTCTTATGCGGCTAAATTATAAGCTTATTTTTATCTACCCACGACTTGTGGTTTCTATCTAAACCCAGCCATTTCACAAAGACTCTATTGCCTTTTGTGCGCAGTACTTTTTCCACGAGGTAAATCGAACCTACTTTTGATTTACTCAGTTCATCGGTGTAAAATTTGCCATTTAATATCTCGCCTTTGCCGTCTTGTAAGATGTACGTGACAGGATCTGTCGGTAAGACGGCGTAAATAGAAAACAACTCATTTGTCCAGCTAGGCAAGTAGCCCTTGGTAAAGGTTTTCTTGTATTTCGAGATACGGACCTTACCGTCTACGTGAAATTTAGGCGCTTTAGGCTTACTCTCGGGTCCTCCTCGTGTCTTGTCCAGCAACATCTGCTCGTGTTTTCTAGTCACGTGACTCGGTTTCATGCCGATAGTACGGTGAACTGTATTATTATAGGCGTTGACAATTTTTTTTCAATACATTCAGCCAATGATATGTCCCTAGCGCTGTAAATTCACGCCACATTCGCCCCTTTAATGTACGATTGAGGCGTTCCACTATCGAGGCCTTCTTATCGGAATAGGTGGTGTAGTGATTGATTTTGTATTTTTTCATCAATTACCTACGTGAGTGTTAAACCACTCTCTACCTTGATCGGTTTAAAAGTTTTTCATAGGGTGTAATTTTAAAATAGGCTCCAGAGCGGCAGCCAATTCAGAGCAGGATTTTGATTTTAATGGGAGCGCAAATGCGAATTTAGTCAAACAGTTTATCATGGTCAGTCTATACTTGTAGCCGTTGTTGTCCTTGGCGTGTGGAATCATTTCCACCAAGTCGGCTTGATATAAATCGTCTATACCTCTTACACGTGCTCTGCGTATTTTAAAATTTCGTCTTGCAGGCTTATGCAACTCTGCTGCAATGGATCGTCTGATGTCCATCACGTCTATATCTGTGTTTACACAAATACATGAATACTTATGGTAGATAAGAGGCGTCCTTCAGTATCAGCGGATGATGACACCGTTCAGGCCTTGGGTAATCACACCACCCTACTCGTTGAGTTGCATAGTTGGATCGTTGGTCGTTTGATCTAACAGATCTTTATTTTGGCACTTTCATTTGATAACCACCCCACATGATGCCAGATTCCTGGGTTACCTAGGATGCTTTTACCCGAGACCATGCTCCGTGTTAGCTTTACCCTCTCCTAGGCGGTGTTACCTCAAGCGCGGGTTCGGGAGTGACTTTTACCTAGGACACCGATAATTTGTGGCAATCCCACCCACACGGCCTACCATAATGGACTCTACACATATCCCGTACGGTGATTTGATCCAAACGATCAATTTTTGGCAATTTCATATTTTATTTAAAAACTACCCCTAGGTGAAACCACCCCGTAGCAGTCCATAATGGACTCTAGGCATATCCCGTACTGTCTGTTGATCCAACCGATCGATTTTTGGCATTTTCATATTTTATTGAAAAACTATCCCCTACCGACGCAATAATACACTCTAAACTCACCCTATCGGTCGAGACACATTTTTCCAGAATTGTTTCAAAAACTACCCCCCCCACCCCCAATCCACCCCCGGAGCTACCCCCGGGTATGGTCCTGAACGTAGCTGAGGACACCCCCCACACGTAGGTTGGGTTAGGTTAGATGCAATTTAAAGCCTACCGAGCGCCTACAATGTGATAATCCGATTCCCGCGCTGACTGTTGACTATTTGAACTTGGTGTAAATGTTGTTCGTTTGAACTTCGAGTATGTTGGTCGGTTAAACTTAGCGTAAGGCAGTTGTTTAGTTGAAACGTTGGTCGGTTAAACTTAGCGTTTAGTTGAAACGTTGGTCGTTTGATCTAACCGATCGTTTTTCGGCAATTTTATATATTATTTAAAACAACCCCTTGGGCGACCTCGCCCTCATCGAAACAACATACACCCCATACACCACTTTTTCTTAGGTTGGGACACTAAAGCAAGATGTCATCTTGTTCCCGCCAAATGGGCGCCGCCATCTTGTTCTCGCGCTTATGGGCGCCGCCATCTTGGAAAGGGGTGGGGGTAACAAATCCGGCTTTCCTATTGGCTCCCGCCCAATCGCCCCATCTACCCTGTAGCCTTCTCTACTCGCATAGAACATCTTCCTAAAATTGGTTGTAATGTCTTTTCCATTTCAATGGCATTTTTAGATTTCATTGGTACAGCTATTGCATATGTACTAAAACAGTTTATTAAAACTAGTATATATTTATAACCTTTATTGACTTTGGCAAATGATAACATTTCCACTAGGTCAGCCTGATAGAGATCGTGTAAACCTTTAACTTCAACATGGCGGGTCGGAAATTTCCTACGAACTTGTTTATGCAACTCACTGGCAATCCCCACTCTCAACAATGACGTCAGCTTTGATGCCATATTGTTTAACACTTTTGCTTTGAACGTTGGCAAATATAGAATGATTAAATTGTGTTGTGTAAAACTATGTTTGTGTTGTTAAAAAATGAAACAATCCCTCGAGAATTAGTCAAGAGAAATACTTCAAGGTAATAAATAGCTTATATTGTTATCATCGATTATAAAGAGGTAAAATAAATAAATTCATTTACAAACATTTTCATACATTTATTTTTTTTTACAAAACAGTTTCAGTTAGTTTACATTTATATACTTTTTAAAACTATTATCAATAACTAAATCAAGACAATAATTTTTTACAATAAACACAATCTTTCTTTTTGAGATTATATGAAACATTTGATTTGATACCATTAAAACAAAAACCAGATTCAACTTGTACTTTGTTATTCACAAGGTAAATTGTTTAAAATATCTGGATCACATTTCAAATGATTGTGTAATCTATTAAATATATGCTCGATATTTTCAAAATGATTATTAAGAAACTTTTTTCGCAAATGATGAACTAGACAATCTTGTATATTAAGATAACCTTTATCATATACTTCTTTTATTGCTAAATCTACTGCATTTAATCTGTCTAAAACTAGTTTTTCCTAATTTAACCATTGTTTTAAAACACAAACATTAACACAAGCACAATTATATTGTGAATGATTGAATTTACATTCTTTTATAAAATTATTCCAAAAGAAATTTTTCAATACATTCAAATTAGGACAATACAAATAATCTAAATTAACTATTTTAACATTAAAATCTCATAATAAGTTTGAAATAAATTTTTGTTTTTCAGTTCCTTTAACAAATATCGTACCACTAAGTGCCATACCTCGAAACACATCCTTCAGTTGGTTGTAAGGTTTCAATCCACTTTCCCAAGGTAAACCATGACATTGATTTTCTAACCACAATACTTGCTTTTGTAAATCTTTTGGAAGGTGATGAAAACTATATGGTGGTTGAAATAGAAGTAACTCGTAAATGTTGTCATCATTCTTTGAAATTATAGCCAATTCATTAACAATAAACTCATTGTCTTTGTTTTTAAAACCTTGAAAATCTAAAATGAATTCCATTTTGTTTTTAAAAAAAATCAGGAAACAAAGAGGAAACAAAAATCAGGTTACATTCCAAACACTCTCGCGCTTTTCTTAATGATTCTTCAAAGAGGACGCATACACAAGTGTCTGGCCCGTCACCAACAAATGCTACTACAGACCATAAACAGCCTTTATAATGTCCACTCGTTATATCTAAATCCGATAAATTATAATTCTGCATATAAGATTTAGCAACTGCTATATGATAATGAGCTTCAGTTTTACCACACGAACACAGTTTAACATGTGCTAGCAAAGCATCCAATTTACCTTGTGCCGTTGTCATGTTGTTTAACAAATAAAACTCTATATACTAAATGATTTGTACTTATTATGCAATTTCTAATTGATAAGTAAGGCTATATGTTACGGTATTTATTAGTGGCTAACTTAAAACTAATAATAATTGATTATACTATATTCAACTTAACTCTAATATTATTTGATTAAAAAATTTTTGTTGTCTTATAATTAATTGAAAAATAATATTAATATTTGTATATCATAAATATAATAATAATAATAATAATAATAATAATAATAATACAACGCATTATGAAGAATAATATTAATATTTTTATGTCATAAATATAATAATAATAATAATAATAATAATAATAATAATAAACGCATTAATAATATGAAATTCTAACGTTACCCAATCCCGAATACGTATTTTGTATACCCATTCGTTCTTGTCTGTGTGTATATCATAATGCGCCATATTTTTATTAAAATGTTCCCCATCTAATATATAGGATAATCCATACTCATCTGATTCAATATTGTTATCGTCCCAGGACCAGTTTGTGGGTGCTAGGTTAAAGAACTGATTAAAATATTAATCAAATTTACAAAATTTTTTAAAAAATAATTGAAATCTTTCTATAACAGTATCTTTAGCATATTCTATATCCACAAACATATTATCAGGATCATAGTATAGAATATGAATAAATAAATACATGTAATAGAAATGATTTTTCGATATATTTTTTATGAACGGCCTTACATTATTTAATAATTTCATATTATAATGGTGATGTTGTAAGTCGTTCATTTTAAAAATTTTTGAATATTCTAGTCTTAACTCATATTCAACCAACATAAGAATGGATTTCACTACATATTCCCAATGTTGTAAAAAATATTTTTTAAAGTATCCCCCTTCCCTTAACTTGGAATTTATATAATTATAATAATAATAATAATTTTCTATCGAAACAGTTTTTTTATAAATAATATATCTTTTCTGAAATTTATATTTATGACAAAACGAACATCTATCAAATATTTCGCATTTTTTCAATTATTAAAATGCAGTTAAATTTTTTTAAACACATCTAAATCTTTACATTCACCGGATCTTACAAACTGAAATATTACATGTATTTGATTTATGTTCTTAAAAGAATTAATAAACATAACTAAGAAACAAAATAATAAATATCTTAATATTACCAAAAATAAATCAAAAAATATAAAATTACTATAAACTATATCCATTCTACACTACGCAAAGCAAAATTGTTACAACTACCTAAATAGCTTAAATCTACTAAATTATACATGGTTTTAAATCAACACGACACACAAAGTATCTTAGAGAGTATCACAAAGAAATAATAATATTTGTATTGCATGTTACTTTTATACAATTATCAAAGCATTTGATATATGCAAGGGCGTGTCACGGACATACGTGTTCATACTTATAAAAAGCATTTCTTGGGTCACATGCGCTGTAAAATAATTAGGCAATTGACATTGAAACAAATATCTACACAGGATATTGCAAGGCAATTTACATTTAAAATAAAAAACAGCTCTCTAAAAACGGTGGTCAACTTAAAAAATATTATCTCTAGAAACTGCTACTAATCAAGAATTTGAACATGCGCATGCAGTATGCTAATCAAGGCTAAAAGTGAAAGGCTGTTTTGTTGAATATCTTGAAAAATAGGTTAATCTCTTGTAAAGGGGGCGAAAAAAACATAGGTCATCTTAAAACAATACAATTATCTGTTGCAAACGTCAAACCAGCCATCTTGAATGACGCAGTTCCCCAGCCTCGAAACTGTTCTCCCACTCGTTTCCCCCACAGTTCTCCCACTCGTTCCCCCCACAACACCGCGCCTTCTCCTCATTCTCCACCATCCCCTCCACACCGCACCCCTTCTCCTCATTCTCCTCCATTCCCTCCACACCGCACCCCTTCTCCTTATTCTCCTCCATCCCCTCCAGACCGCACCCATTCTCCTCATTCTCCTCCATCCCCTCCACACCCCTCTCTCTCCACACTCCCCTCAAACCACGTACTTCCCCTCCATTTCCCCCACCACGCCCTTCCCCTCCGTTTCCCCTCCATTACCCCCTCAAGCCACGCCCCTCGAGATACCCGCACCCTATACTACTGTAGTGATAGTATTGTCAAGATTCGGGTCGTGTATGATTTTATATAAAACTAATTTATTAGATTTAAGCGCAAACGAATCAAAATGTAAAATTTACTCTTATACACATTGTTATTTATCGGTATATAAGGATTTGCCTATAATACACCTAGAACTTATATTAATCATGTATACCGTAGCTTAAGTATGGTGGGATGAGATGATACATGATATCTACTCCTTAAACGGCCACCCGCTAAGCATATTGGCGTACTAAGGACAAATGCTTAGACCTACATACTGTGACAAAAGAACGTTTCAAGTATTAGGTTAAAATATCATTTTAAACTTAAACAGTTTTTCTTTGTTTTTATTCGGCAACAATATCTTATGGTAATGAAGTTGTAGAGTGATGGCCTAAATGTAAAAGCGTAGGGGTTTGCTATATAAGTAAAATGTTAGTCATTTGGTAATAGAATTATAAAGTTCCCTTTCGTCTCAGAAAATGTAACCTTTAGAAACAGTTTAAAAGTTATTGTAGATTGGTTAAGGAATTCTATACTAAAATTAGTATTCTGTGACGGAATAATAAAAAAAAAAAAATTGTGACCACTTTCAAAAAAAAAAAAACTGACGTTAAAAATAATGTAAATAACCTCTTCTTGCCGATTGAAACAAAAGGGTTTGTGCTTGTATTTACCGGTAGAGATCTACGGGATGTATTTTTTATGTGTCATCATAGGTAAAGAAAGGATTATTTTACATTTATATACTGCATTAATATTTGCATATGGATGTCAATATCTTTAGTGAGACCTATTGAAAAAACATTTAGGAAACCAAAACTTTCCCAGCACGTTTTCGTTTATACTGATCTTTACACCCAGGAATGGACTTTATAATTCCATTTCTAAAGGTTATCGTAATTTTTTAATTCGATTATAAATTATAATTTTTTTATAAAAATGGTTCCGTAATAATATTTATTTGTGAAATATACCCTAAACATGATTTAGTAATAACATAATTATTATTCAAAGGTGGTATTTTATGTACATTGAATAGTGGGGATTTACAAAATCCCAGTTCTTTCCGTCACAACTATGCACTGCGTTCTTTCCGTTAAAACGAAACCAGCGTAGAAACTTGTTATACAGGCCGGACCGAGTAACAACAACAATTCGAGTTAGCTAATGATTATGCACTACGTTCTTTCCGTTACAACGTAACCAACGTAGGCACTAGTTATTTCGGCCTGACCGAGTAATTAGAAGCATCCTAGTTACCTAATATTATGAACTACGTTTTTTCCACCACAACGAAACCACCGTAGGCACTAGTTATTTCGGCCTGACCGAGTAATTAGAAGCATCCTAGTTACCTAATATTATGAAATCCGTTCCTTCCGCCACAACGTATCCAGCGTATGCACTAGTTATTTCGGCCTGACCGAGTAATTAGAAGCATCCTAGTTACCTAATAATATGAACTACGTTCTTTCTGCCACAACGTAACCAGCGTAGGCACTAGTAATTTCGGCCTGACCGAGTAATTAGAAGCATCCTAGTTACCTAATATTATGAAATACGTTCTTCCCGCCACAACGTAACAACGTAGGCAGTAGTTATTTCGACCTGACCGAGTAATTAGAAGCATCCTAGTTACCTAATATTATGAACTGCGTTCTTTCCGCCACAACGTAACAGCGTAGGCACTAGTTATTTCGGCCTGACCGAGTAATTAGAAGCATCCTAGTTACCTAATATTATGAACTACGCTCTTTCCGCCACAACGTATCCAGCATAGGCACTAGTTATTTCGGCCTGGCCGAGTAGTTAGAACCATCCTAGTTACCTAATATTATGAACTACGTTCTTTCCGCCACAACGTATCCAGCGTAGGCACTAGTTATTTCGGCCTTGCCGAGTAGTTAGAAGCATCCTAGTTACCTAGTATTATGAACTACGTTCTTTCCGCCACAACGTATCCAGCGTAGGCACTAGTTATTTCGGCCTGGCCGAGTAGTTAGAAGCATCCTAGTTACCTAATATTATGAACTACGTTCTTTCCGCCACAACGTATCCAGCGTAGGCACTAGCTATTTCGGCCTGACCGAGTAGTTAGAAGCATCCTAGTTACCTAATATTATGAACTACGTTCTTTCCGCCACAACGTATCCAGCGTAGGCACTAGTTATTTCGGCCTGGCCGAGTAGTTAGAACCATCCTAGTTACCTAATATTATGAACTACGTTCTTTCCGCCACAACGTATCCAGCGTAGGCACTAGATATTCTGTCCTTACCGAGTAATTCAAATAACTGAGTTTGATATTAAACATTGTGTTTAAATAGGTTATTTCAATTATAGTTTTGAATTCAGACTTTTTATACGAAAATAATAATAATCTTCAACAAAACGAAATAGTTACACGCTTGTAGGAGGAAAACCTTCATCATTTTATATATGAAGAATCCATTTCTTTTAAAATTACAGGATCATTGGTTATTTCATTAAAAGAAACTTTTGCTGTAGTCATATTACCTGCATATGATAAGGTTGTCTGAACTCAGGAAAAATTATAAAACCCTACCGATTACATCACAATATTGTAATAAAATATGTCGTAGCTAGTATAAAAGTATCGCAATAGGAAGGACCGGCGCGGAACATATTACAGTGAAACATTCCTATATATTATTTTGGCGGCTTTGGAAAAAAAATGAAATCTGCCAGTATTGTGAAAAACGATGTCTCCAAATTCCGTACTCGGAGTTTATCTCAAGTCAAATAGATTTGTGTCAAGAAGTAACACCTCTGGAAAAATAAATCTCACTTTCAGGGTTTCTTTTGTGAAACATGTTCAATTTATTGTGCTTAGCAAACGTATCAAAACGTATTATTTCGCAGGAAGGGTATTAGGAACTTTAATAAAAGAATATGTCAAAAATTTGAGTATAAATATAAATTAAAAAACTTTAAAATATCCACTACAAAAATATTATTTTTGGCATTTTTTAGTAAGCAAAAGAGTAAATATAGGGCTACACTTTTAACTAATATAAATTAATTCCAATTTTCATTAATATTTCCAAATAAATTGTAGTAATGTATTTGACAAATAATTATACCTAATCATACAAGTTGGTATTTCATATAAAACTAATCTAAGCTATTAGTGTCCTTACCAGTATGTAAAGTATGTCAACATAATCAATACTAGAATCGGAACTAAATCCAGCTCTGTACTAAATAAAACTTTGGAAATGGTTTTTCAGAAATACATCCCAATATATATATTACAACACAATAATTGCTTAAAAATATACTTATTTTTTGTATAGGACAATAGCGTCGTGAGTTTATACTCTAGTTGATAATGGTGTACTCTCACAACACTTTCGTCAGAGCTTAGACAAACATTATGTTCTATTTTAGGCTGGCTTTATATTATAAGTTAAAACGTGTAAACTGGTTCATATAAAATTGTGATTTTTTTTTCAAAGAAATCACTTTATTCTAACTTCGCTGGATATTCGGGTTAATTTATAAATTTTAAAATTTTTCTATTTTTCTAAAAGACTTTAACATAAATATTAGTCATCTATCTACTAATTTTAAAGTTGGTTTAAGCGAACGATGAGTTTAAGGAGGAATTACTCCGATAACAGTTATGACTTTAATGAACAACTTGTTTGAGAAAAATACTTGTTACTCAAATATAAACTTAAACGAGTAAATTTATCTTGATAAAGCTCTCCGTATCATATGTGGGCTATAAAAGCGAAATAAATGTATGAATAAAGTTTCCTATTAATTTTTTGGGAGGAGGTGAAAAGGCGAAAAATGAATGATAGATATTTATACCTAAATTTCATTTACAGGTTCACAAATTGCAACATTCAGAAAATAAAATAAACATGTTCTGAAATTTATGATCTAAGAATTTAAGGTAATTCGTTAAACCCCAAATATAATACAATTACCATACCAATAAATAACCCAAATACGACTCTAATGGGCAATCGTGTCGTCATATATATTTTAAATTAAACAATTAAACAATTGGAATATATGGAAATCCAAATGCAACAATTTTCTAGTTTTTAGGGGAAACACTTTAACGAGATGGTAACCAAAAGAACTGATTCAATAGATCTGTAATTGTTACATTCTCGAATAAGGGATACCCTTGCATCTTGTTTCACATGCCACAAAGAATACGGTTACACGAAATACTCAGTAAATATCTGTTATAAACTGTAAAACGGGGAAGACTATAACTAACGTAGCAGCAAAGTCTTTTCCTTAAATTACCTTTGGTATAATAGCATAAATAAGAGAATAATTTAATTGTTATCGATCTTCGTATTACTCGAATGTAGAAGGTCTACGTTTTCAAAGAACTGAGGCTAGTCAGACAGCCTCTTGTTTCGGCAACGGTCCTAAACTGATATTGTAGCACTAATGTCGTGTTTGTAGTGGACAGATGTGATTGGTTGGGTAAAGTTTGATTCTCTCAAATTCAAATAAATAAGGTATGTTTAACAACAGATAAAACTATACATTAATGAAAAGGTTTTTAATATTTTCCACTTTTTAAATTAAATAATAAAATTAAATGAAGTTTAAAAAAAATATAGTATAGGATTACACATACAAACACACACACATGTATATATATATATATATATATATATAAAATTATAACATAACGTTGAAGGCTAAAGAATAAATTCAGCTTATATCAAAACAAAAATAGTCGGAGAGCTATTAAGCCAAATCGACCATTATAGTTCCTAAAATTACGGAAAAAGTACACGACCATTGTTCTATTTCGAGTGTAGTAATAAAGGGGCTGGGGAATCTTTAACAAAAGCAGGGTCCCACTATTTCAAGATAGGACTTTCCAAGGATAAAATTACCTGAGGTATAACACTGTACCTTTAGAGGGGACACTTTGTTATTGGGTGTGAGGATAACCAAATTAACTAAAATAAGTAAGGGGGAAGAGAAGACGCAGGGTTGAAAAAGGAAGTGATCAAGGGGTCTTTGAGGAAAAGAAAAAATCAGACGTATTGGGTGGGACCAAGTGTCAGTAATGTTAATAATGGGTAAATTTTGTTAACAAAATAAGGGAAATGTAATTTTTAGTAATTGCATAATATAAAAAAGTGCGTCGTAAATAATTTAAGAAAGAATTAGGAATGATAAGTTAGTTATGTATCGAAGCAGTATCAACGGTCAAGTTCCAAGGAAATCAACAAACAATAATTACTTTCTTTTTTTACATAAAAATTTTGCCAAAGAGCTTTATAAACAGTAAATTCAGAATAATTTTAAATTTATTAGCATAAAATAATAATCTAGTTTTTTCCACCGCGTTCTAATTTATAAAAAGGTCCATCACAACGACCCCAGAGAAAGAGTAGTTAACACTGTCATTATTAAACTTTATTGTAATAACCTAAAGCCTCAAGAGTCCACCTTTGTTTTTTTGTAGTTATAATATTCGTTAAAGAGTAAATCTTGTCACTAAATAATAATAAGATAAATGGCTCTAATGTCTATTAATTAAGTGTCAAGGATAAATGCAAGTTATGTTAATATTGATATTAGTGTCAATTAATTAGAAACCTGAAGGTGAGACAAAAGAGTGTTAAGGTAATTAAATATATAACATAAAGGAAAAGTAATATTTTAAATAACTTATATATATATATATATATATATATATATATATATATATATATATCGTAAGAAATAATTATTTTAAACCTACTTAGGAAGCAATCTATCTTTAATAAAAGATCTGTTGTAAATCTAATGCCTAAAGGGTGTCTGTGTGCAATTAGTTTTTATACAATTAAAATCATTTAAGTAATTGAAATATCTAAACTGGGGACTCAAAAAATTAACTTACATACAAGTATATTATTGAGGGAATAGCCGATAAGCCTTTACTTACTAAAATAGATTCGTTTTTGTTTAAATATGAACATTTGGAAAATAAGGCGCGTGTAAAAGGGAGAAAATAATTTTGAAGAACAGACAACAACGGAAATTGGGATAGGTTTGGCGAAGTAGGAATATGGAAATCGTTGGAAAAAAAGATAGAAGAAATTGAAGCGATAGAAGGGAGAATCGATCGATAAGAGGGTTTCAAATTTTAGGAGTTCTAGTGGTAGGTTCGGATAGTCGGAGTAGATAGAAATCCGGGGATCCGAAGAGGTTAGTCGTTTGAGGACCCTTAGATGGAACTGAACCCTGGAACGTTAAGATGGAGATTGTGAAGAGATAAAGAAGACGTATCACCATCATTGAGGAAGTCAAGTCCAAGTCAATGCACGAAAACGATAAGGACGTCCAAGATACTTCAAGTAATAAATGTTTAAATAATGGAAACCTCCGTTTTGTAGCTAAGGGGATAGTTTGAAGCCAGTACAATGTATGTTGTGAAAGCAAACTATATTTTGCATCATTGTGTAAGAGCCTATATTCAACGTATCATATATTTATTGCTACGTGAAAAATTAATACTATGATATGTACACGCATAAAATATGTATGGAACACAAAAATACCTCAATTACGTTTAAGATTTACTTCTAAGAACAGGAAAGACACTTTATCTGAATGCAACTTTTTTTTTAAATACTGAAACCAAAGCATTACGCAGATTTTGAGAACAGTTACTGAGAACAAAACTGGTACATAAGAAATAATTAATAATATCTATAGATTTAATTAGAAAACAAAATGTATTAGACTCAAATAGGAAAAAACATAATTGTATAACTAAAAAATGACAGGAAATATATCAATGTTTTTTTTTAAATTAAGGTCGAAAAACTTCATGTGACAGCAAACAAAAAAAAGAAGAAAAAGATAAGTAATACTGATTGTTTTGAGTATTTCTTAGATCAGACACTTTAAATCTAGTTTGTTTCTGATTTTCATTTTAGAAAGATATCTATATCATAAGAAAGGAATACAAATTTCTTTTATACATAGACAACATAATTCTACTTATTTGGATTGAACAACGATGTGATACAAACAGAATTTAAACAAACAAGTGAAACTTACTATGACAAATTTAAACATAAGACTACCTTCGTAACTAACTTTGAATATTTACCAGTTGTATTTATATAGGAATAATTTGATGTTCAAACAGTACAATACGAAATTTCAACTAATGGTCATATCAACGGTAAATAAACAGAAAGCAAACAATGAAATAATATAACTAGCTCATTTTTTTAAATGTAGATATTTCAATGTGTAATATTGTGTATAATTTTATTACGAGTGTGGTATATAGCACCTTTTGTATGTATAAAATATAATCCACGTCTATTATCTGTTTACCTTCTCAATCTAATTAAATTACTTTCGTGTTTCTTTCGTCCTATTTCTATTGCAGTAATCTTAGATGTTTTCCACCGTGCCATTGTCGCTCTAGCTGTTAACAGCTGTTCATATTGAGAATGCGTATTTTTTTCTCGAATACAGTTTTGAAATATAACGCTGCCCTTTAAGTTTGATTAAACGGCGTTGCACACTCAAAATAATGAGCCTTAACTTTCGAAAATACATGTAGATTATGTTTTTAAAGCTACCTTCTTAGTCATTACTATTCCTAAAGTTATTTTTTTTCTTGCATATATTTTTTATTTGTTTTGTTTATAAAATATCTATCTACTTAATACTTTCTAAACAGCGAAACTTACTTCTATTACTACTACATGCCAACGCCCACCCTTGGCAGTTAATCCATTTGGCGTCACGCTGACCAGTAGAGAAGGGCCTCCCTGAAGATGGGACTGTTGTAATCCTGGGCTCGGCCCAGGGCGGTGCAATCATTAAGGTGTTCGGCATTCATAAGTTCACCATCACACACCAGACACTTCAGGGTCGGTAGCACATGAATGTGGTGGAGGTGTGCAGCAAGTAGAGACCTGAAGGAATGTAGTGAACTCAGATGCTCGGGCTGGGGGAGGCTTGTTCCCTGCTTGGCTAGTTGATCAGCCTTTTCATTGTCAGAGATATTTACATGGCTCAGGATCCACTGGGAATTAAGTACCCACCCGGAAATTATGACAGCATTTATTTTTTTTCTACATTGTATGGTTCTACTACAGTCAGTTCGTGAGTTCCAAGAGAGGTTCATGATGGCGGTCTTATAGTTTACAAGGAAAACGGCCTTACCCGCAGCAGTCAGGTCCTCAAGCTCAATTGCTGCAGCATATATGAAAACTATCTCACCGTCATAGTTGCTGAGGTTGGCCCCGAGAGCAGAAAATACCTCAAAATATATGCTTCAGTATGCACCACCTGTTTCGCCTGATCCAGGTATGTATGATCCATCTGTGTAAACTTGAAGTCATTATGGTGCATGGTTTTTATTATTGATAGTTTGGAACACTGCACTTCGAAACTCTTGATCCGAAGATGCATGCTTAGGCAAATGGTGATCTGTCAGGAGGAGCTCTACCTAAGGGAGCTCCTGGAAACATTCCTGAAAAGCAGTAAGTGGAGCTGGTTCTCCGGGAGTGATTCCATTTTTATAAAGATCCTGGTAACAGACAAGGGGTGTTCGCTGGGATTTTAGTCTATCTGTGGGTTTACGGTACTCGTCCCAAGATATGTTTGTTCTTTTAAATCGTTCCCAAAAACGTAGGCGTTATATCTTCCAGCTTATTTGTAGTGGTCCATTCTCAGTTTGAGCCTCCATTCCAGCAATAGGAGTGGACTTGGGAGCACCAGTTATCACTCTTAAGACATTGTATTGAGCAAAATCAATTAAATTTGCGGTGCATTTACTGGCCATGACTGTCACCCCCGTTATCATTTTCTAAAATTGGTCTTATATATGACTTGTAGTCCGTCTTTAGAACATCTTGGTTAGCTCTCCAAGTAGGATCTGTTAGTCTCTTGAGTAATCTTGCTCTTTTTATAGCCTTTTCAGCACACTGGGCATTGTGTTGTTTCCATGGCATACGTCGATCCAGTGCAACTCCCAAGTATATCTCAAAATATCGCTGCTATACAACATTGAGTTCTTATATGTTAAGCTCACTTTGAAATTTTGGGGGAGAGGGAGAAAAGTTGGAACGTCGTTTACGTTATGTCTATAGTCATGGAATTATACTCTGCCCAGTTTTCAAGTCCCAGCAAAGCATCGTTCATACACTTCTGCAGAGCAATGATGTTACTGCTGCTGGCCCACAAGAGACGATCGTCAGCATACAACCTGGCCTGGATACCAGCTATGGCATGCATGGTGTCCATGACGTCATTTATTAAAAGGTTGAACAATGTAAATGAATTTACTGCCCCTTGGTGTATGCCTTGCCTCCGGATACGAAATTTTGATGGACGGTTAGAAAACTTGACTCGGATTTCTCAGTGGGACAAGAAGGACTTAATCCAGTTCAAGAGGTTGTCAGGAATCCCATATTCTATCAGTTTGTGGGTGAGCATTGTTTGCCAAACTGTATTATAGGCGACCTTAAGGTCTATCAGGACTACTAATGTTGACATCTTCCTTTTGAAGCGGTTTTTAACATGTTGAGTGAAATTCACAACGTGGTCCATAGTGCCTCTATACTTTCTAAAGCCCGCTTGGGCATCATCAATTACTTTGCGTGACTCCAAATACTGTGTAAGTCGGTTATTTATCAATCTCTCAGCATCTTTGCCCCAAACACTGGTGCTAGATACTGGTCTGTAGATCTTAGCTACACTTGCTTGTTATCCAGTTTTAAGGATAGTAATTATTTCAGCCTTTCTCCATTGTTGCGGAACATGCATTCTCCAAGACAGATTGATGTCAGCAAGGAAGACATGTTTTGCATTGCTTCTAAGGCTTTTAGGAATTCTGAGAGGATTCCATCCATTCCTGCTGCTTTTCCATTTTTTGTCTGTAAAAGAGCCAAATCCAGTTCAGAAATAGCGAAGTCGCGTGCTAAGAACCTGTGGCACTCTTCATCAAGACATAGGTTTTTTGGATGATGTTTTAAGAGTTTTTGCAATTCTTCTATTACCAGAGTATGCGACTGGTATTGGCGAAGTGTTTAAAAAGAGCATTTTCAATGTCATCACTGAGAGTTTTATTATCACAGATGAGGGGCAGGATTTGGTTTTGGGCACAATCAATATTAAGGCGGGAGATATACGTGTGGGCCTTAGCACCATCGTTCCTAGAGTCCAGCTTGCTTATAAAGTTTCTAAAGGCTTTCTTCCAGTTTTTTATTTCATGGTTTAATTTTTCCTGGTTCTTTTTTAGTAAGATAACATTTTTCTTTAAATTTGACTTTTCTGCTTTATACCTAGCTTTACCACGGTTTTTTTAAGGTATGTCAGAGTAGCATTCCAAAATGATTTATATTGCCTGACGTGACCTCGAGGTATTGATTTTTGAGCGTATTCTAGGAGAGCAAGTTGTAGTTGCTAACGGTTGCCTCTGGCGTTTCATAAATGAGAGTAGGTTAAACAATTTGTTTGTAAGCTCCTTGAACCCGATCCAATTTGCTTTTCTGATGTTCCATCTCGGAGCCCATGAATTTTTATATGCTTCTTTAAGATGGTTGTCTTAATTAATAGTGCTCTGTGGCTACAGCTTCCAGAGCCTTCCAGAAATTTTACTTTTGTCTTGTTTAAGATATTAGGATGCACCAGCACAAGGGGGTCTAGAAATTGACCGGCGAAAGATAAAAAGGTAGAAGGTGTTCTTATAACTTCCAGGAATTAGTTGTCAATCATTTCTTCGAGGCACCTTTCCATTGCTATTAGTCTTGGGCTACCCCATCGTGGAGAAGGGCTATTAAAGTCTCCTACAATGGTCGTTTTTGGTTGTACGACTCCTTCAATGGTTTCATAAGCAGGCAAATCTCCTGGTGGGTTATACAAACCAATTATACTGAAATGTTGCCGGTTCTTCCAAATGTCAACTGCTACCGCTTCCAGTTTATCACCCATTTCCATTTCATGCAAGATTGGAGGTTTTGCAGGGACCGAGTTTTACAGCCAATGAAGATACCAGAGGCCACTTGTCTTGAATGTTTCAGTACAGTGGTACTCTAGCCGTCAATATGGTAAAAATCTGGTTTCTCACTTAAAACCCATGTTTCAGTGATGAAATATAAATCCACTTGAAATGTACGACCCTCTGTTTACATTGTAGGAATTACAATCATTATTAAGGTCTCCAGCATTCCAAAAAATAATGCGGAGGTCTATGTCGAAGCCTCGAGAAAAGCTGTTTTTGTAAGTTTGTTCACCATCTTGAAGTCAGCGCGTTTACAGTCGATACCTTGTACAGATCGTTTAGATTACGCAAGGGACACCGTGGGAAGACTATCTGTATCACCCCCACAGTGAAACGTAATTATAAAGTTTAAAGAGTAATTGTGGAGTAAAATATAGAAATAATAGCTTTAACTAATAATATTCTCTTATAACAACATATATTGGAAGACGTAGTCCTTCAACATAAACATAATAATATGTATGTGTAGATATATACATAAACCTATGTGAAAGTAGCGAATAATGTATCAAGATATCAAAAAACATTTATTAAGCTATTTAAAAACGACGAAAAACCATCAGCGTTTATTAGTGTCTCTACTGAATAAAACAACAAAATCAATACTGTAAAATAACTATAAGCAAGTAATATAAACAAAATATTTTTAAAGTCAATTCCTATTTAGGTTATAAAAAATCAATTTATTTTACTTAATATTTATAAAATGATTATAATAAATAAGAAGAAAGTAATACAATCTATTGGTTAGAATAGCTTTTCTATCACATAACCTGAAACATATGTTTATGGAGTAATATGTTATCACACATTTTGAACCAAAAGGGACAAAATACACATATTGCATACCTTGCCCATTTTCTGAATCGTTTTTCTCCAATTTAAAACTAAAGCTAAACAAATGTGTTCAATTATTATATTATTTTTGGTAAAATTGTATTAACACCACATCCCATCACTAGAAGTAAAAAAAAGTATTTGAAAACTGAGTTATTAAATGAGAGGTATTTTAATAACTTCTCAAAAAGAGAAAATTTGAACAAGATTTATATAAAGAGAGTGTCAAATAATAGAAGGAATTGAAAAATGGAAGTTATTTACAGCACTACCCTCTCCCAACAATCTGTTCACGACGTAATAAAGTGGGAGCATTTGTCATCTACTTTCATTAATTAACTTAGTAAAGCAACAAAGAAATACGTCAATATTTGTTACTATTTATCTTCCTTGTAAATCTAGTTATTACTTTTTAAAAGGTTTTCTGTGACAAGTAATGCAATTTGTATCCAAGAACCATTTACGTAAATTTTATAGCTACTTCTAGTTTGTCCTATTAGTCCGATTCATTATTATTTCCGGTAGTTAATTCACACCTAAAAAAATTAAAAATATGTCTCCCTCCATTAGTGTAACTTTTAAATTTTATTTCTTTTCTAAAAAACAACTCCTGGATAAAAGTGAGTTGCCATTTTACTATATAACAAACTACAGAATATATTTTCAAAGCATATTTCCCGAACCTCTTATTAACTTACGTAAACTTTGAAATTCAGGCTTGAATATTTGTTGTTGATATACAGTATCAAGAACACAGTGGTACAATATATTACAATGAGAGTATTTTAAATTACTCCAATAAAACAAATCTAATCAAAAACAACAAATGAAAGAAGTTGCTAAAGATTAATCACTTATGTACATTTCGACCATCATGTAATTACCATCAGACGGTCTTATTACAAAATTAGAATCTAATAAACAAGTAGTTACACACTATATTGAAACCAATCGTTTTCTGGGGTGGCTATATAGAGTGGGGTGGTAAGCTCTGCTCCCTCTCCGCCCTCGACCAAGAAATAACTTTTGGCCATCTTGAGCCAAACAGGCCTTGTCAAAAAGTACAATATAATAATAAATATGTTATATAAGCTACATGTAATAACAATAAATAAAGTAAAAAAACCTATTATTAAAATAATGCACTTGAAAGAAGGCTATCTAAGTGACTTAGAATATAGAGGTGAGTTAGGAGTACGTTCTTTATCTGCATTCAATAATTTACTATGTGACGACTACAAATGTACTTTCATAACAGATAAGTAACCTTTTAGATTTGATACATTTACCTATAATAACATTTGGATCTAACTGATGCTGATTATGAAGGATGTGTTCTGCCACACTTTATTTTTAAGGTTTATCATGTATAGATTGTTTTAAATTTAATTGTTCTATCTAATCTTCTTGTTTACTAGATTGTAATTTTGTGATAAGACCCTCATATATCTTATTTACACATCATCGATATTTACACAAGGGTTTAATCTTAAGTAACTTGATTTATTTGTTATTTTTGATTAGATTTGTGGTGTTGGAGTTCTTTCCAGTATTTTATTTGTCATTTGTTGTTAAAATTTTATTCGTAAATTTTCCTGTCTGAAATTTGGGGATGTTTTGAAATTGCTATTTTCTGACCTGCCATAGGCTATAATAGTATTTTACTACACCTAAAACATAGTTTAAGTATAATTTAAACAAATTCAGAAAAATTTGTGAGCTTAGTTTTTAAAAGATGTAGGCCTACTAATTTTTTTCCTACTTTGCAATAGTAGTTTTTCCTGTAAATTTTTAATCTCATATAATAGACAGTTATGATTTTATTACTTAAGTAACAGGTTGGACCACTTGCAATCTAATTTTTTCTATGATCTCAACCCCAGCTAGAGTCTACTTACTTTTGTAACGTAGACAGTGTCGGTTAAAGATGTGACGTAGGTCTACCTACAAAAAACAAATGAATCATCGGCTACAACATCGAAGTATGACATAATTTTTATGATCGTATAGCCCTATATTTCTAAAACTGTTCAATACTGTATATTGAT
This sequence comes from Prosapia bicincta, assembly GCA_036971475.1. Taxonomy (NCBI): domain Eukaryota; kingdom Metazoa; phylum Arthropoda; class Insecta; order Hemiptera; family Cercopidae; genus Prosapia; species Prosapia bicincta. The sequence continues at coordinate 341,177 of JBAIZL010000136.1, forward strand.
GATGTAGGCTTAAATGAACTTTTACCTCGTCACAGCAGCGAACACCCAATGACAGGGTAAAGTGACACATAATTAATCAATACCCGAGGGCCATTAAATTATATCCTTAGGTTATCGGAGCTAGGTCGAGTTATAAAGCATCGAATTAATGAAGTTGGATTTTGAAAAGAGTTAAACAATATATTTTAGTGTTTAACTTTAAACTGACCATAATTTACTAAAAGTAAACATTATTTGTGGAATGAATTAGTTTAAAATAATAAATATGGTTTAAACAAATTGTATTACCCATATTTATTTTGTATCTTTTGTGAAATTTAAAGAGAAAATTCTATTAAAAGTAGGAAAACAGGAACGTATTTATTATTGTCTATAATATTCTAAACAATCTTTTTGTAAGTTCTTACTGGAATATAAATTTATGTGATATGTTTAAAACATAACATACCTAGATTAGACATAATTTTATTATGCTAGTCAACCACATAAAAATATCAGTGTTCGTTTAACTTTTATTAATGACCTTTACAAAGCGTTTCGACAATTTTGTAAAGTAAAATTTTAAATGAACCCCCTATCATTCTTTTAACTAAATTTTAAAAATATGTCAATAAAATAATGAGGTTAAATACTGATTAATATTTTGCCGTGAATACTACATCATACTGTTGGGAAATACAAAAAGAATGGAGCGCACAGTCGCAATATTATAATTAATGAACAACTACAAACTCTTTGGAAATATTTTTTACCCTACCTATATTTGAATTTCGCCAACACAGCATCATCAGAAGGTTAGAAAAATAAAGGAAAATATGGGAAAATATAAATAAAAATAGCTTTTTTCACTATCCTTTTCTGTAAACCTTTTACGGAATCCTTTTAAGCTAACCATAATTAATGTAATGCACATACAAATTTTCTAAATATTTTTAGAAAGGGTTTATAGGTGTTTGTCAGTCTATAACAAGAACAATTTGTTTGTGAAATCTTTGGATTTTAAAATATGATGGTTTTTCTAAAATAAATATGATCAAGTTATAAAAATGTTGAATTTGTTTCCGAGTATGCCTACTTGTAAGCGAGTTATTTATAGGTTTATAAGCGATAATTATAACAAAAATAATTTACCTTTACTCCCCCAGATGCTCCCATTTGGTCCGTTTGGATATATCATAAAAATGTAACACAGAAACTACCGTCGTTTTTGTTAATTTCAAATATACGTCTTACGGGTTCTTGTTCTTTTGAATTTTGTTTCAAATAATTTAAAAACTGTTTGTTGGCAATATCATCTAAGAATCATAACCAGTACTGATATTTATTGTTGAAAGGCTTGAAGGTATTAGGTTTTATTATGTGAAATGTTAATTAAAAATATATATTTTTCATTTTCTTCTTACTTTTATTCTGGCACAAAATGCACAAACAAAATTAGTAACAGGTCATCTATGAAGCTTGTCTCGTAATTAGGCAACGTTTATTTTGTTGAGGATCTTGTTCATCATCCGTAGTTGATGAGTCGTTGCAGATGTTTGTTGATGCAAAGGGAAATATACTGGCCTAAATCTTTGCATGTTCATTGGGAAGAGACAGGCTGTTTCAAAACCTTGTATAGCATTTTTGAATGCGGCTGCATTCATGTAAACTTTCCCAATTAACTCTCTGATTTGGTAAACCGTTGCTCTTCTTCCAGGATTTGCCCTTAACCACGCTTCTAATTCCTCTGAATAGAATGTCGGGATATCAAACTATTTCCCAATATTACCGAATATAAATACCTGATGTACCCTGAGTATTACGATTATTGGAAACCAATAAACCCGAGTTATTGAGTAAGGTTATTTGAAGCAGTGTTTTTGAATTTGAGTTTAAAATGTGAGTTTAAAAAAAAGTCTTTTATAACTGAAGCCCATTGTCATACATTATTACAACAAATGAACGACGACAGTTATAAAAATTAAATTTGAAGTTTTTTTTCATGTTACATTCCTTTGACCTGCCATTTACTAAACCAATTAACAAACAAGCGTGCGGGTTGTGTTTCAGGATATACATATTGCTTCTAATATTAATATTCTTTATAATTTATGTATTACCACCACTCACATTTTCTTCTTATTTTATTTTGTAAGCAAATCTGCCTAAAATATTTTTCTTGTGTATAAAACAATCTAGGAAATTGATAAATATAGGATAACCATTTGGCACATATATATTTGGTAGGTTTTAACATACTCTTACTGAATACACAAAATTGATATTTCTTTACATAATATAGAACATTCTTACCTCAATTGAAAATGTAATAAAGGTAATTACCCAATAATTAAACGTTTATTCTTGTGAAGGTAATATTTACATTTAGCTTTTTGTAATAGGTGTTACACATAACTCGTTACAGATTATTGAGTAGTATATATATATATATATATATATATATATATATATATATATATATATATATTAGAGATATGTTCCTGGGTGTATTTTACGTTTTTTGTTTGTTGTAAAACCGTGAAATTTCACCCTATAGAAATATTAGTAATCAATATTTTATAGGTTGGACATTTATTTGTTATATAAACCATTAATTGTTTAAATTCATGAACACTCTCCTACTTGGTTGTAACTACACTATTATAATTATTACAATTGCGTTGTTTCGTTGCTTAATATCAGTTAGACAATTTTATTTTGAGGAATACTCATATTAAATTTATATATCTTTTAAAATATCCAAATACAGTTTTATTTCTAAAACCAACTAATATGCTAAATACTGATGTACAGTTTCTCACTTACCAAGCATTTATTGCGAGCGGTAAATAAAAACCGTTTAGTGATATTTTAAAATATGTATTCTTTATATCTAGTAATTATTGTTTAGATGCGGATATAAAACTTCTTAAACATATACAGCTGTATGCATGTTTTATGGAAACTCATTACTTATTACCATATAATATCAATATGAATTAAAGTTCTTTTTGTAATTTTTAATATTGTTTACTAACAATTCTGTGATTAAATTAAATATATTTTTCTCAGATTTAACGAAAGGAGAATATATAATTCAGGACTTACTTTTTATTTCAAACCGCATTTTATTTTAAACTGCTGCCCCGTTTATTCTCATTTACACAGCAGTGCTAAAAGCTATTTTAGTCTGTTTGTCATTATTTCAAAATTCTAGCACGCTCTTTTAATATTAATCGGAAGTCAAATAATTCATTGAAAGGAGGTGTAACACATTTTAGATGGTGTTACAAATTAAAAAAGGAAATTTCAGAAAACCAACGAGAATGTATTCAAAATGTAAAAGTAGTAGAACTAGATCAAAAAATTGTTATTTGTTAGAAATAAATCAAATCTCTGGTTGGTGGGGACCTCTGTTGGAATAGTTTGAAACTAAAATTAAAGTATATGCGCAGAGCAGATGCGCGGTAATTAGGATGCTTGCTTGCTAGCGATAGTTAATACTCTCTTGAACTCAGGATGTAGATGACAACGGTCGTCTCCAAGAGCGAAGAAATGTTTTATTTAAAAATTTTTTAGTGTAAAAGTTATAATTAAACTCTCGTAAAAAAGATGTAAGCGCAGACGCATGTCTTGAAGAACGAGGAGCACGGAAATGTTTTATTTTAATTTTTTATTGTAACAGTCATATTTAATCTCTTGTAATCAGGATGTAATCAGGACGTCCGGAAGTGCGAAGGAGAAGTTTCATTTTATTTTTAAAAGATGTAATAATTACTAATTTCCATTTTTTTTTAGTAGAAGGATCGCGGAGTTACTGAAACAATTTCAAAAATCATGAGCTAGCGAGTACAATGAGGATTTCTTGAAAAGAGCGATGCGTGGCTACACCATTCGTAAAACAGCTAAGTGAACAAATTCAAACTTTGGTGAACAATCACAAAATTTAAATGCTTAAACAATTTACTACAAAATTATTAAACTTCAAATTTTTCAACGCGTATTTAAATGTAATTTATGCATCATTTAGTGCATTTGTTTTTATTTTAAATTGTAAGAATTAATTATGGAAAGAGCAAGCAAGCAAACTCGAAAATAGAGTCATTTCAGCAATTGATTTATTAATATGTAAATTTTCGTATAAATAAGTAAATTGTTAAATATTCAAAAATCAGTAACTAATTCAATCTTTCTGTAATATGTATTTGGTTTGGAATTTCTATTTTTTGGGGGTTAATAAAATATGTTTCATTTGTTTTAATTGAAGAATTAAGAGAGCAATTATTTAACGAGCACACATAAAACTTGCATTTCAATTTAATAAAACATTGCAGGTCATCTTCTAAATATGTAACTATAAACTGTAATACTCAACATCAGCTTTAATTCCTCAGGGATTAAAGCTGCCAAAAGTAATACACGTTACATAGGAAGGGATTGTAAACACTTACTGCTTTTGATCGTGACGTGAGGGACTATTTTACTTCCAGCTACAATGCAAAATATTTGCCTTTGTCTATGACAATTTATAAACACAAACAACCTATAAACCATATAGTTCTCATATGTTTCAATATTTATTTCAGCAAGGTGTAACCAGAAAGACGTTAAAATATAAAAATTAACCTTCAACTTCTTTAGTAAGAACTTTATTTTCCATTCTTTGTGTAACTATTAATGAAATTGAGAGCACATAAAAAAACCTCGAGCTTAACAATCGTAATATCATGATTTGTACAAATTCAGATTAGGCCTTTTACTATCTCTAGAAGGCAATGTATTACGCATACTATTCATGTGTAGGACCGTGATATTGGTTATCAAGTGTAGTTTTAAACCCTTCGTCTTAGTGGACATTTTAAACATTATTATAACGTCGTGATAATTAATAATTTAGAAGTATAAAAATTACATATTATTTTTATTATTATATAATTAACATAATGCCTAGTAATTTCGATTTTATTTATTCATACTTAGTATGTAATTTCATGTGGGAAACATACTTAAAATGTTTCAAATCATATAATAAATATTTATATTGAAGGAAGTGTAAACACAATTACTTTCTAATATTCTCCATTTAATATTTTGAAGCCCCGAAGTTTAATGAACTATCCTAGGTCCACAGAAAACAAAATTTAATCATAACTGCAATATATAATCTTTTTATAACATCTGGAACAATAATGTAACCTTTATCTCGCTACTGCAATACATACTGCATAGCGGGATTATATGTCCGTCAAATAGAGAGCACAATATCCTGCAACTCATATACGTGGTTTTACAATGCAGGTCAATCACTAATTGATAACCTCACAAAGCCATTACTGATTAGTAGCAGTAATTGAAATATATTTAGAAAAACGATTAATGAATATTCTGCTCCGTGTGATGAATACAGATATTCTTTCAATGAAAACTTGATATTTTATCAGATCGATAGTTAAAAAAAATTTGAAAATTAAATATTTTAAAATTTAACATAAATTTGTGTAATGGATATTTGATTATTTTTAGAGTTACTATTTCGAAAGAACTAATTTAGAGTTGTTAGTCGTTATGATACCGGTCTTCAATTTTTGGTTTGTACAAGAATGTAGCCATGTTATATATTTGGAGCAGAGTCAAATTATTTACACCAAAATATAACCTATAACATTAACTAGAAACATATTTTTATTTCAACAAAAAAAATACTTGTACAAAGAAACATAGTCTGAATTTTGATATTTATCTTGAATATTTTCTGATGTATTTTTATTGTTCAAATACTATACCTTCCAATTTTTGTATTCAGTTTTATTAAAATATATACATTTAACATTTAAAGTTGTATATATTTCTCCATTTATTTTTTTCAGTTGAAAATGTATTTTATCTGTTCCATATACCAAAACTTCAATTCTGTATTGAATATCCACCATTACGTTTATATATTGACTAAGATTATATAATTTTGTTGAATATTCACGTTGTATCTCACAGTGCGTTTATTTAACACTCGTTCCCAAATATAACGTTGACTGCTACACTCAATTTACTTTTTGCATTTATGCACTGAAGGAAGCATAGGAGACATGAATTTATGAGAGTACTTAAAATACATTTTCCCTACAAGTTAGTAGTTATTTAGGTACATCTGAAAAACAAATTTTATATTGTGCATATAAATGTATTAGTCCCCATTCTATTTATAAATATTAAATAATATGGAATGCATAAGCTATGAAATGGTTGTAGAATTTATTTAATAGTAGCCTAATTTCATATTTTCCTTCATTTATTATTCACATTTTCCACAATAAGCGACCATTTATGGGCTTTCACATTAAGTAATAC
>JBAIZL010000136.1:352500-545000 GCA_036971475.1 Prosapia bicincta
AATTTGATTTTGGCTATACACCAGTAGCCTATAATCTGACCATATGAGTTCTTTGCAAGGTAGCAAAAAAGAATGAAACCTCTAAAGCCTTTTTATAATTATTATGTTAAAATTGGGCTGGATTTGATGAAGAAGACCTGGGAAGAAGCTAGCATGTGTCGAATGTAGTTAAAAAATATTATAAGTTTAAGTGTCATTATATAAAACGTTGATATACAGAGATATGTACGTTACGTATATGGGATCAATTCATATATAAAGAGTTCATATTATTATATATAAACAGACAGACATCACAACATGGGCACCGTCTTTTCTCAGTAGTATGCTCAGAATAATTAATTTCTTTACAAAAATCAAGTCAATTAGATTTAACTCGCAAACCAAAGAGCGAAGTAAAGAAGAAATTAAATCTCTGTTCAGAATCTTTTATAAGATTCACTTGCACTTCAAATGGTTTAAGTCTAATTAGTTATTTTAGTTTGCTAGTGTACAGGATGCTGTGTGATACTTTCCTAACTATTTTAAAAAGTTCCCTAATATTTACTTTTTAGTCTTATGAAATCCGATTAAAATCAATTATTTTAAAAACTATTTATTGTTAAGTTTGTTATATGTATTTCATAAAAGAAGGATTTATAAACATTATATGCGATATGTAGAAGTGGTGTTCTATAAGGTAGTCGTAAGCCTGGAGTTAACAATAAGTCCATAGGTTTACAGAGAATCCATGATAAGGAGATATGTCTATATATATCCGGTTTCCAGGTTTCAGTATTAGGTTGCCCTTTTTCTCGAGTTTTTACAGGTCAGCCCAATTTTATTCCTTGCAGATAGACATCTGCTCTTCCCCTTTATGGCTGGTTTCCACGAGCTTGTGACTAAGCTCATTATTTTAATTTTTCCGGAGTTTTTGACTAATAGAGTCTCTTTCAGTTAAAAGTTCCTTAAAATTATTGATTTCCCAAAATGGAGAAGAGAAAAAAAAGTATTAGAAATGACGATCATTGTTCACATAGTAGTATAGATGGATTAAAAATAAACCCTAATTTATTCTAATTTTAGTTCATACTTTTCTAAAAGATATTTTTGGATGATAAAATTGATGTATTGCGTCAGTATCAGGTTTAAGTTTTAATTTGGGGCTCAAAACAGAGACACGTAGAAAATATTAATTTCATGCTTAAAGAGACACTCAGGGATACTTTGTGTTTACACTAAAGCTACTGAAAATACTAAGTTTACTCCTATGATCAATAATTTATTTCACAACTTTCCATCATATTATAGTAAATTTCTTTTTTACTTTTATTTCTTCACAGCTAAACAGAAAACTGGTTTTGGTAATTTTGAATCTTGTTTGAAATGTATTATTTTACTCAAAATAATATAACTTCTTTAAATAAAATAAGTATTACATTCATATGTAAGTCACTGATGATAATCCCTTACTTTCGTAAAACTATCTTTATTTTCATTATTATTGGTACCTATTTTTCAGGTGAACTTTAATAATTATAGAACGTTTTATTTGTAAGTCTTAGTATTGTCAATACTTTCACTAGTTGTTGCAGATTTTAGTAAATTAACATACTCATAATTTCATGACTTTTAGGTGTAAAATCAACATTTCTGAACTTAAATAAGGAAACATAAAATAACTTACTAAATTAAATTATAATAATGGTTTATCAATTATTTATTTGAAGTACATTTACAATAAATTTTGAAAACATACAGTTGATATCCGAGTATTTCAAAGAAATAAAACATTTTTGATACAACAGTAATTACAATCTTTTAAGAAAATGGAATATAGTTTTTTCATGGTTGGCACTGACATTAGGTTTTAGAGCTCATTTATGTGCAAAATAAAGATTTCAGTATTATGTTAGTCATCAGAATCTATGGTATATGTAAAAGATACACAATTTATTTGTAATTTCCCAACACCTTGCAGTAAACTATTTCAGAAGTATTGTTTTGTTGAAACGGATAAGGGGAATGTTTATTATATTATTATAATGTATTATTCTCCATGGAAGAAGATAAAAGATATACGGTTTGAACCTAGGAGAACGTTGCTAGGTTATGTCATTTAGGATACTCAACGGTCGTATGCCAAATCGAATTTAAAGTGTAGAGTAAATATTTTAGAAGGAAATATTGAAAATAATTAAGCATAGCAGATGATTTGATGTTCATCAAAAAACACCAATTACAGACGTCGTCTTCAAAATATAACCCGAGCCCAAAAAAATTAAAATAAAACAAAATGCTAAAAATTTGGCTTTACCGAAAAAACAACTAGTTGCATATCAAAGACCAGCTTGCTGGGTGGCTTCAAGAGTTGTAAGAACTGTTAGTCATGCAGAGGAATAGACTAAACAACCCTAATTTATGATCGATTTAGCGATGAACTTCAGATGCCATATCCACTTCTTCGGGGAGACGATGGTTTTCCATGCCCTCTTTGATTAAATTTTTCACCAGTTAATAAAGAAGTTTTTTGCGAGGTGTTATATACTATCGCTTTTGTAAGCCTAAACAAATTACCTACCTTTAATTAGTTAAAAAATAACTATGTGGTAATTACCTTCTCTTATTCAAGTGAAACGTAATAAACGTTACAGCTGCGAAGCTAAACATACATTTTAATGTTGTAAAACCACAATTATAAGTTGTAATGACGTGAGCAGGCAATCCTGTAAAGTTTTAATCACTCTAAAAGGCAGCGCAAATCTATTTAAGTACAACGAACTTATTTAGGCCTCATTTATTTCCTTTATGCCAATTTACTTTGTGATTGCTGAAATGGTTTAATAGGGTTACAAGTACGAACACAAACTTGTATGGTTTCATACCATTCCATCACATTTGATTGCTTTCTACATAAAGATAGAAGATTCAAAAGTTCCAAAATATTTAAAATACAATTATTAAATGTTTTAATGTGTTATTTAATAACTAAGTAAACCTAATCAATATTTTTCACCTTTGCTTGAAGTTCAAAGAAGGGCTGTAGGACTTCTCATCTACTAAGCCAATGTAAATCAGTTTCTCAAATCTCTCCAGTATACTTGCCGAATTCTCTATGATTCAGCCCAGTGCATTAGAGGAAATTTAGAACTGCACACTTAGCCAAATATTATTCGCACAGAAACTGATGATGAATCATAAAAGGTAAAAATAAGGGTTTTGAGTCATTATTTTCTACAGCATTTGACACAAGAAGTACCACTCCTTTATTATACCGGACAAAATGAAAAACGGCATCATACCACTTACATTACATAGAATAATAGGTACACATTTGTTTCAAATTGTTTCTATGTGAATAAACATAAAGAAAAATTTGAATAAACAAAATACAAATTTAAGAACTAATATGAATACATAGTCTATTGGATTAAGAATTCTGCTGTCTTTTGAAATTTTTGTAATAATATAGGCTAATATTTTAAAAATCTGAAAGAAAAAAAAATCGGTAACGTAAATAGAATACCAAAGTTTCATTTTACAGTGATTTAATAAATTTAAAATTTTATATGCAATATTTTTATTAAAAGTTCAAATTAGTTTAATCTCATTTTATAAATTGATAAAAATATTCTGAAACATATGCATTTACTAATTCACTTAATCTTTAACTATTCACAACGGTAAACATAAAAACAGTTCCCTGAAAATCTCACTACACAATAGTCTTTTAAACATATAGATAAGTATCAAAACTTATATTGTGTATAATGTATTTCTTTACACACGTTAATTAAAATGAAAAAAAATAAAACTAGAACATCACTGACATTGTTAGTCTTAGCGGTACTTCAATTGACTAAACCTTCAGTAAAAATTGCCTTTTGAAGTATTTCGCTAAGCTGTGTCTTATTTTTATTTTTTGTTTTGTTTTTTCTTGCCTATAATGTTTTTAGAGTAACCTTTTTTTTAAAAAATGAAGAAATAAAAAGTCGTTTTTAATTACTAAAATAATGCGTTTTCTTTAGTAACAATTGAATTAAATAAAAACAAAAAATGTAAAACTAAAAATTCGGTACACAAAAGTAGCTAAGTGTTGTACTGTTAATAAATGTAATAGCAATTTGCTAAGACAATTATAATAAGAAACAAACAATTATATGCTTGGAGATTTTGTCAAAAATACCAGAAATAATAACATTTTATTTAAATAAAGTATATACATTTCGTGTTCTTGATTGACTGTAGCTTAAAACTGATATTGTTATTTCGAGGTTAAATTTATTCTGAAAGGTCGAACGCAATAGATTTTACTGCTTCCTGCAGAGAAGAGTGAGATTCAAAATGTCAAATATTTATTTTGTGGTCATTATTGTATTGTAATTTTACTGTGTTTTATATTTTAGAAAGGTTTTTAAAATCGTTTTAAAAATCAATTTCTCAGCAAATTGTACTTCACAATCCAAATAGCACATCATTTTACATATCGTTGATTTATAGCAGACCAATGATAAAACTAACGTTTGTTTAACAAATAATACAAGTTCACATATTGAAACAACGAAAAGTCACAGACATTGTTGGCTTCAAAGTAATTTGTATAGGCCTATATAATTCTAAAATATTTGTCATATTCAGGCAAATATTTCAGGCTAGATTTGTTTTTACTGTACAGCTAGAAATCACTAATATTTCAGGCAGTATCTTTTGTTTTGTTTTTCTTATAAACTGATAAAATTAAAATCCTTTTGAAAAGTATAATGAAACCGATTATCACGTTAATATAGATTAGGAGGAAACCGTTGAAGTTTCCAAATATTCCACGGTAGAAGTATAGACACAATCAAGAAGCGGGAAACCTCCTAATACGATTTACGGTCGAAGGAATTTTGTTACATGGAGTACTTGTCTCTTAATCTCGTCTTAGTGAGATAAAAAAATATTACATCATGTGTATTTTTGAGCAAGTGTCCAAATATAAGGGAGTGAATAAGGATATTTCATTATAAAATCTAATTAGAAATCTTATTATTGAAAAAGTAATTTAGTATTATATATATATATATATATATATATATATATATATATATATATATATATATATATATATATATATAAGGTTAAAAAAATAGGTAATTAATTACTATTTTATATTTTGAGTCAAATATATTTATTTTAACAACAAAATCATGACCTTATATGAGTTTACCCAGAAGACCTATCTTGGCCTATATCCACTGTCCATAAAATCCTGATCCAAGAAATGGTTCAATTATAATAGAGCGTCTGTTAAACTTTACACATTTCTTTTCATTCCTTTTTATGTAGAAAATAAAATGTTTTTATATTAGATTTTAATTTATTTTATTGGTGTTTAACCACTCCTTAATCCAACCAGGGTAAAACTTATTCCTAATGGATAGTTATTAGATTGTTAATAATACAAAGGATCTTGAAGTAAAACCTATTTAAAAAATATATCAAAGTACATTAACAGACCAGCATTATATAGTGAGCTCGTGTGAAACAAGCAATGAAGTAAATAAAACTTACTCCTCACGAGTTATTCTCTGCCGCTCAAAGCCCCAAACCAACCCTACAAAATATAACACACAAAATAGACCTCGTTAGCTTTTGATTTCGAAAGTTTTACATACTGATATAGTGTATCTCTTATTGATGGGCTATATGATTCAGGCAAATCACTAATTGATAATGTCATTGATCTGTCAGTGTTTAGTAGTAAAACGTAAAATGCATTTAAACGCATTTATTAATTCGCTGTTATGTAAATTTTGTGCAGTGTTAAATAATTTGATCTAAATTTAAGATTGAGTGATGCCGTTTATGTCATGAAATAAATTTTTATTTATTTTTTTAATATAGGGTTTTATAATTTAATTTGTTATATTTCATAGATGATAATAAAATTCGATTGTTATTCAATGGTATGTCAAAATAAATGTACGGGGATAGAATGAAGTATGTGAAAAAAAATTTGGAAAGGTAAAGAGATAATTAAATAAACTAAAACGATTGCTAAAATATCACTAAAAATTATACAAATACAATGGTTCCAATAATAGTCGAACGAATGTTCAGTTACTAAGTACATACTTACATGTACATCTACTGTCAATACGAAGTTGGAATCCTGCATCTTACACAGGCAAGAGAATAGTTGAATTTTAGAAATATATAAATAGCCTGTAGTTATAAAGATTTTTTATAAATATAAAATATTAGCTCCATAAGACTCAGGAATTTCCTACTTGGAACAGGCTATTTCTTGAAATTTTAATTTCTAGGCGACACTAACTGATTTTAGAAGTAGCCTATCTATTTGATGTTAACTAATATTATTAATTAAGTTTATTTAATATTGTTCAGACCTCAATCCTACCTAACCTCTCTTTCAAACACACACACACACACACACACACACACACACGCTCACCAACACAAAGAAAAAAATGAATATTACTGGACAAATCAATTTAGAACTTATATAAAATAAATTGCATAGTTGACAATTTTTAGATGAGTTAAACCTAACTAAAAAAAAATAGGAAACTATTTGCATTCGAAAAAATCAGAAATTGAACTATTGAAACAAAAAAGTCATAATGAGTAGCTCATAGACTTTACATTTTCAGATTCAATTTTTAGTTAACTTAATGAAGTTTAAAACAAGTTGTATTATTTTTATACTAAATAGGTTAAAGCTATTTATTAAATATAATATACATTTTTTATAATAGGCGGATAGTGTACTTGGGATCAGTTTGTTGTACTTTGTAATTCAACGGAGCACGTTATTATTTCAGACTCTCATTGATGGTTTCCGTTAATTTTTTATTCCTGACCATGTGGTTACGTCAAAGAGGAGAGAAATACTTCTTAATTTTATTAAATGGTAAATTGAATATTGAAGCAATGGGAATTAGGGAAACTTCGAGTTGAGATTCAGTCTTCGGCTTCTGAAGCTATGACGCCACTACCGATACTGAAGATAATAACAATTATAGCTTTAAAGGATCACTATTTTATTTCCTAGTTTTATGTATAAATATTATTTTCCATTTAAAGCTAATATTAGTATTTTAATTGTTATTATTTCTTTATTATAGAACTGAAAATAATATTTATTTAGTTTTTGTAAAAGTAGGGGACGTTTACACACTAATAGTGTACACGCTAGGAGTCGACGACACCTAGATTGGCCTGTTAAATACTGCATTTTTCAATGGCCATTTCGGTGCTAGAACACATTTTGATGGTTTTCACTATTTCTAAAGGTATTGCATATAAATATTTACTTTAAATTTGACTTTTAAGTTTTTCGTTAGAGTATCGGACAATGTAACAATTGTCTTTAGTTTCCTTATACTGCAGCTATTTGAAGTTCTCAAAATAAACCGTGTGACAAATGAGGCTTACACAGTGAGTAAACGTTCCGATGACAATTATAAACATAACTTGTGACTGTTTCCATTCCCAAGCCGTCAAAAGTTTTAATATTTCTCTAGTGTTTAAAATGTAACATTTGTGTATAACTAAATTCATCTTAGGAAATGTATAAATAATAATTTAAGTAAATCGATTAGTTATAATAGTTAACTCATTTCTTAGCATTCTGCTATGCGTCATTTAAATAGACAAACCATTATTGTAGTGAATTAAAAGATAATATTAATTATATTAAGGCTAATATTTTTATAAGTAATAGTAAAACTAACCAATATTATTTTATTTAAGGAATTCATTTCGTTATCTGTTTATACGTTTTATGATCAGGCAGCCTATTTATTCTGTACAATTACGATATTCGTAAACTCATTGTTTTTAATTGTAATTATATAGATTTAGTCTAAAAGAAGTAAAATTATTCTTTAAATTAAAGAGAGGAAATTAAACAAAGTTTGATTATTTACTCATGATTTTAATTTAATTTCAGTTTTAGATATGTGAAATAAAAAGTACCTTTAAAAATCTATTATTTATTGTAGGTTGAAAAACGTTATTAAAAGCCTAAAATGGTTATACAAACTAATATATCAACATAGAGAAGTATTTTTATATATTTGTATGTAGGATGTTTAGACTTTACGAAAAAGAGTGTACATTAATAAAACGGAAGGTACACAATGAGGGTTACATTTTTGCAATTAACAGTGAAAATAAGAACAATTAGGATGCAACCCTAGCAAAGGAACTGCAAAGTATTTTCGTGTCAACTTTATAGCTTTCAAACGAACATTATTTACAGAGGGTCTAATAATAATTACTAAAGGCAATGGCAACCCGTTATGCCGGCTGGTAAGGAAAAACCTTTTAAAATTTGCCCAGAACACTGCTTCTGTAAGATGCATACAATGACTCCTCCCCTTGGACAACCTTGAGCCTCACTATCTAGTAAACTAGTTATAAATGATACACATTAGCTATGTAAATATAGGTCTCCTAACATACGGAATCTTTAAATTAGGTTCCAAATTTAGGATTTTTTATCAGGGCTCGTTTCATACTGACCTAATAAAAAATGTACAAGTTCAATCGTTGACAGAGTCTGTACTAAGTTCCTCTCCTGTTTCGACCGCTTTACTATTTTTGTAAATAATTACGTTGTACAAATATACAATGGACAAAATATAGCATTTATTTTTCAATATTAAGATTGTGTACAGTAAACTTTGTACTTTTAATTTCTACGCGTATTAACAGTAACCTACAGCAAAGTTAAATGATATTTCTCTATACTCAAAAAAATAAGAACTTTGTGGGAGATATAAAGTGATTTTACTGAAAATATCCCATACATACCATACATGCAATTTTATGAAAATAAAAAACAGCAGAAACCTATTATTTCGTGATACGGGAATTTACCTTTATGTTTATTGTAGAAGTGATCACATTATAACAAGTCCTATAAATATTTCTAATTATAAGAATAGTTTTACTTAGAATGAGTCGTTACTGAACACTTTGCATTGTTATTGACGTTAACACAGTAGAAAAATGTCACATACTTATTACGTTTAGTTTACTTTGTCAATCGTTTTGCTTATACAAGACATTTGTAACTATTTTACCAGGTAGTCTAAAGGAAGAAAATGAGGATATTCGTCTGAGAATATATTTCTATTCATCACGTTTCATTGGATATCTTTAAACAGATGTTTAATTTTGTATCAATTATCAGGTAATAAAGGTATGAATTAAACAGGTTTAAACATTTTCGAGATAACAATTGCATTGGATATGGCTGTAAATTTTAGGCCTACCTAAGCGTTTCCATGGTACTGAAAATAATATATTAGAGAACTTATACAGAACCAATTTTTCTGAAAGATCTCTACAGAAATCTTTTTATATTTATCTCAATACCAATTTAGTGTCCCGTAGATAACATTAAAAACATTTATATATTTAGGTTTGTCGAAGAAACCACAATCTTATTATGGTTATTCAATTGGAACATTGACCTAATTTATACACTTCCACCTAATCAACAGTTTTATTTTATTAGCATTTTAAGTATAACTAGTATTTACATATAAATAAAAATATTTATTTAGTAATCTCAAAACTATCTTGAAAATTTTTTATTTCAATGGATACAGCCTTTTAAAAATGTTCGTAATAATTCCATTACAATGACAATTTATCGCAAAGTATATCCATAGAAACATCGATTTTATTTTCTGCTCTAAATTTTTGAGGAGTTTTTAACGATTTAAAACATTTGTAATAAGATGAGAAAGATAAAAACAAAAAAGGTAGCAGCGTAATAGAAAGCAATGCATTATTATTGAAGAATAATTAAAGATAATGGCAAGAGTAATAAAATTTCTTAATTTGCCGTAACAAAGGAACGAATATTTGTTAACTATTTCGCATTAAGTATGGCTGTTGGTTTTTAGAGATAAGATGTTAGCCGTACATGGATTTTAATAATCTACACTTACGGCTATATTTAAGGTGTTAATAATTAGTTACATACTGTGAGGTTTAAATTCAATTACTAGTACAACATTAAAATAATTTGATAAAATATAAAATTGTAATTAACCTCAAAATGACTATAATATGGAATTAATTATTTCACCTATAAAAAGGATTTTAACCACTTTTATAAACTTTGTGTATTTGTAATTATAATTTTGAACCTTATATTAGAATTTTCTTATTTTGTTTGTCAGTATTAGAGTCCTCGTACTGTCTCTTATTGTGCACACGTAGAATAGAATCATGTGCACACCTAATGAAACCTACAACACCAGAGAAAGTTATCATCTGCTTTTTTGCGATAAGTAATTTTTCTATATATATAGTATCTCCAAATAGTTTTTCGTATTTAATAAAAATACTTTAACTCCCAAGATATTTATAAAAAGCAAGATGCATGTATGCATCTTTAAAACTAAAATACTGTATTGTCATAATTTAATATTAGGGCCTAATCGAAGATTTACGTATACAATGGATTTAAAAAAAAAAGTATATAAATAAGTATATAAGTACATAAATACTATTTTGTAGTATAATCAACGATCTAACTAATAATTAAACTAAATTAATTTCTAGTGATTCATTTATCCTTACTGCTTCATATTCTGACCGTATCCTCTAATTATACATGACCAAAGAATGCTGTTACATTTCCGTAGTATCAGAGTAACGATGTTTTCATTTGATATCACGATATTGTACTACATTATTAAAATGTTTCTAGTACATTTCAAAACCAGGCTGTTGCTTTGGCAAAATATACCTTTACAATACTAAACATTTTTTCCAAGGATAAAATTAAAACCAAACTCTTTTTTAGCAAAATTTAAAACGTTAAAAAAATTTTAAAAAATATTTGGTTTTGGTTATAAGGTTTTTATGTTTAAAATAAAAGCGATTTTGAATTCTTTGTACATCGAACAACGATGATATAATACTCAACATGGATAATACATACGGTAGCAGTTATATTGCTAAAAGGGATCGCGCAGAAACGTCCTATTTGTTATGCCGCTATATTTGGAGATTAAAGAAGGCTTACACTTCGGGAGTTTGGCGAAAGCTTTCTTAGAGTTCTGCTTTACTTGAGACGTGACTCCGAGTTTATGTAGAGCCGCTATGACGATTGTATTGCTTTCTACTCGTCCATTTCTAAATGAAATAACTCAACTTTATTTGTAATAAAGTAATCATTTATCAGTTGTATTTAAAGTTTTTAGTTGTGAAAAGATGAAGGTTAAAACCTTTACCATTGGTTTATAAGTAATACTTTTAATTTTGCTAAAAAAAAAAATGAATAAAACAAATATATATTGTATTAGTTTTCATATAGGCCTATATTAAAGAAGTAATCAAATGGCGCCAGTGTCTGTGTTAGTTTCACTACAATTTAGAGAATAATCGTTGGAGCCATAAATAAAGAAGAAATAAAAATATACAAGATATAAACTTCACATTTAACGTTATGTTCCTTTTAAAAGACCATCAAGCAAAACAATAAAATTAATGTTAATTGAAAGAATTACTTCGATTAACATATTAAAAGATGTATTCCTTCATGGATATAATTTATGATGAATACTAACATCCGGGGTATAAACGTTTATTTTTATTGAATCTCATCTAGGGTCGATGAGGTAAGCCGAAAAACGGACACATAAAATGAACGGACATAATTCAGATAGTAACTATTCCCGGTTTTTTACATTATATATATAAATATATATATATATATATATATATATATATATATATATATATATATATATATAGGTAAATAGATATAGATAGATATATAAATTACATGCACATTCAGTCTATCTGAAGGAAATTTGATTTAATTTTTTCTAGGAATAGACCCTATATAACCTATAATGTGGTTGTTTATTTAAACATCGTATTTTTTAGGTTGAAAAAATATGAGGTAAACCAAAAAATCTTCATTTCTTAAGAAAAATTAAGTAAATGTATAGTAACATTTGTTGTTTATGTATTGAGAAGAAATATACATGGGAAACTCCATTTACTCCATGTACGTTACTACCATTACTGCAAAATAAGTAGGTAGTTATGCATAATGTAAGTTATGCAAAATAGTTTTTTTTATTACTGTAAACTTTATTCAACATATATATATATATATATATATATATTAAAAAATGTATGCTGTATAAAAACATGTGGTTTTAAAATTAGATAATAGGAACTCTATCTAATTAATAATAACTACTAAAAACTCTGCAGACATTTACTTTATATAAAGCCCTAACATTGTATTCACAGGGCAATAAACAAAACACGTATTGCCAATACGGTATCTTCTTTTACAAATTATAGCAGATTAAAACTGTATGAATATGAACACATACGATGAGCCAAGCGAACCAATAATAATGTAAAAAAAATTAAAAGTCATTATGATGCTTAGTTCTAGATAATTGAAATAAATATCATTTAAAAATATTAATATTTAACTAAATACTTATTATTAGTTAAATAGAGTTGTAGAGTAGTGAGAAATAGTTTAATTATATTTCACACACTAAACAACCGTTTAGCTTGTATCAATAAATATAACCTATGCTTAAAATGTTTTCCGCTCTATTAAAGATTTTATAAATAGCGCTTTTAGGGGTAAAAAGAAAATATTGATTGCAATAGCTATACGAACGTGAGCATATGAGACCCCTAAATAAACCTCTAAAGATAATTATTTTTCTTCTAAATTTCCGATGTTAATAATATTAGCCTACAATGTTTGTACCTGGATATTGAAGGAATAATTTTTTCTTGAATGTTACATCACGACTATTCAGTTCCAGTTAATATCATATATTCCTATTTTGGTTATGCCACTTATTTACTTAAATTGTAATATTTTACAATAAATTCTAACTAAAAATGTAATCACTCTCCTTGTACATATTGTAAACAACTATTGCCTGTATTTATTCTATTAGATTATTATTCAAAACGCATGCTTAAAGTTTTTGTATTTAGAAGTGTACAATGTCTTATTATTAGCGCGGCTTAACATTTCCTATACCTAGTAACATATAATGTGTCATGAGCAGTAAATAGCAACTACCCGTGACAATTCAATTTATGACTTCCTATTATTTGGTTTATTACGTTTTTTTGAAAAAATAATTTAAATGAAAATAATTTCTTGGAAACACCATGTATACATATCAGTTCTTCAAATTTGTAGGAGGAGTTTATTAAAGAAAAAATAAGATGATATCCCATGCAAATGGTTATAGCACGGGCGAACCCAATAAATTCTTTAGAATAAGAACCAAATAAACACTAAATTTAACTACAAAGTTAGACCTTTGAACTACAAAAGTAATATTTTGAGAATACTATTCCTAAACTAAACTATAGCAAACACTAAAGTCTCAGAAGGATATTAGTTAGAGTTAAAAAAACGAAAGATGTCTCTTTGATGTTCATTCAATATTTAATTACGGTTTCATGAAAATAAATATGTTTATTTACATTCATCATGAAGTAATATAAATCTAACAACTATTTACTCAAAAACTGTAATCAGTGGAAAAGCTTGAAGTATTTTACGACTGAAATATAGATCTGTGGACGCTTGGGACTACGTTTGCTTTTAATAGTTTTTTTTTTTTTTTTTTTTTTTTTTTTTTTTTTTTTTTTTTTTTATAAGGAGGTGTGGGAAAGATCTTTAAAAGACACCCGATGTTATGGGTAGTGTCGGATTCATCTCAGTATGGAGCCGAGACGCCTACCGACTAAAAAACCCCCTTCTCCTCTTTCCAAAAGCCTTAATTCCCCGCGGGACCGCCGCTAGGCACTACTTCACGGGGCGGCATTAGTGCTTACGCTCTCCCATCTTTTTCCTTCCCTACGTCCCCCACTAACTATTAGCTGAGTGTACTTTCCTTTTCTTTTCTTTTTTCCGCAGTTCTGTAATAACTTCTCTGGTGAAGTCCGTTGTGGCGTTCCATATAGCTTCTGATGCGAGCATTTGCTCTACTAAATTTTCTGGCGTAATCGCCACGTTGGTTAGCCTTTCGAATTCTCTTCGCTGTGGGTCAAATCTTGGACATGTGAAGAACACATGCCTCGCGTCCTCTTCTGCTCCATGACATACTGGGCAATTCGGTGAGTCCACTTGCTTATACTTATATAAGTATTGTCGAAAGCATCCATGTCCAGTAAGTAGTTGGGTCAGGTAGTAGTAGGGATCACCGTGCTGACGGTTGGTCTATTCCGCTATCCGTGGGATGAGCTGGAGGGTCCACCTGCCCCTTTCAGAACCATCCCACTCCACTTGCCATCGTTGTAGACTCTTCTCCCTTTCCCTTGTTCTGGAATCTTTTGCCTCCACCGGTTCTCGGGTTCTTCGCTGATACCGTCTCCTATATTCCTCTGCAATAATCTCGATCGGCAGTAGTCCCGAGATCACGTGAGCAGCGTCCCTAGAGACAGTCCAAAACGCGCTGGTGATCCTTAATGCCATTTGCCGGCCAACTGGGTATATTCTTCTTTGGCATTCTTGTAGCTCTAGTGCATTTGCCCAAATGGCAATACCATAGGTCAGTATTGATGTCACAACTGACCCAAGGAGCGCTCATCTTCTTGGTCTAGGACCACCCACATTCGGCATGATGCGGGATAATGCTCCTCCAACTGCTGACGCCCAGGAGCTGGCATGCACTACTTCATCCTTGAAGTTGAGACGTGCATCTATCATTACTCCTAAGTATCGTACTGACGCCTTGGACTCAACCACATGCTCCCCAACTTGCAGTGTAATTGTTTCCCTTTTCTTCCTGCTAGTTATGAGCACTACCTCTGTCTTATGCATTGCTATCTTGAGTCCTGCTTCCCTCATCCAGTCGGCATATTTCCTGAATGTTTCGTTAAACAGGTTTTGTATGTCCTCCAGGAACTTTCCCACAATCACGAGGGCGACATCGTCTGCAAACGCGACCTGCGATACCATTCTCGGGATCTTCACTTCAAGGAGACCGTTGTACATTACATTCCTCAAGAGCGGTCCCAGGACCGAGCCCTGTGGCAATCCTACACTAACTTTATACATTTTATGTCCCTCATCTGCGTCATATTGCAGAAGTCGGTCAGTGAAGTAGCTGACCACCAACTTCTGCATGTACTTAGGGACATCGAACTGGTCCAGTGCTTCCATTATTCTACCCCACCTTGCAGAGTTGAATGCATTTTGCATATCCAGAGTGACTACTGCGCAGTATTTTTTCTCACCATCAGTCCATCTGTCTCCTGTAGTCGCATCCTTTGCTGTACTAACTACCATGTTAATCGCATCAGCCGTTGACCTTCCTCTGCGAAAACCATACTGACTATCTGACATATGCTTTTCAACTATTTCCTCTATTCTTGTATACATTATCCGCTCAAGAATCTTTCCCGCCGATTAAAGCATGCAGAGTGGACGATATGATGATGGTTCGTCCGGTGGCCTTTTTCCTTTTGACAAAAGGGCAAGTCTCTGCAGCTTTCATTTGGTAGGAAAGTGCCCTTCCTGTATGCATCTATTGTACATATGTAGGCGCTATATTTATGGCTCTTTTCAGGGCAATGTTCGGGATACCGTCGGGTCCTGGTGCCTTATTGTTTCTCAATCTTGAGCTCGCAGACATTAGCTCCTCTAATGTTATCGGTGGGACCGGCTCGTCAGTGCAGAAGTTACCTATTTGTAGCTGTTGTTGTCGCGGGAAGAGGTCCGTGACAATCCTCCCCAATAAAACCGGACAGGTGGGTGAGGGTTGTGATTGAGGTTTTTCTCTTTTCATAACCACTTTATATGGTCTGCCCCATGGTTCACCTTCTACCTGCTCCACTAGTTCTTGCCAGCAGTGTGCCTTACTGCTTTTGATGGCCTTAACCAGTTTGAGCCGCGCAGCTTTATAGGATTCCTTCCGGTCGCTATAGTTCGGTTTTTTCCTGCCTGTAGTGACGCATCTTCTTGCTCGGATGGCCTCCTGGCGACTGTTGGCGATGTCATTATTCCACCAATACATGGGAGGGTGATCATTTCTCGGACGCTTTCGCGTCATTGTGGCGTCACATGCAGCGGCAACTCTGCACATTACTTCCTTCACCTCATTCTGTGCATCATTTGCTGTAATGGCTTCGCTATTGAAGGCCACTTGGAATAGCTCCGCATCGAATTTGCTAGCGTTCCATCCTTTAAGATTCGTCCTTTTACGTGAGGGCTCCTTCTTAACCTGTTCCCCCATCACTTCAAAGCTGATGACTCGATGGTCGCTCATATTGAAAATATCATGTACCGTCCAGGCATTGCCCCCCCCCCCCCCGGTCAAGCTGGGACTAGCCCATGTAAGTACAACGATCGAGCTTCCACTATTCCTCTCAAATTTCGGGAGGGTTCCGGTATTCAGGAGAACCATGTCCAAGAAGGACATCGCCTGGAGAGTTTTATTTCCTCTTTCATTCGTTTTCTTGCTGCCCCACTCCAATGCCCAGGCATTAAAATCACCAGCTATCACACTGGGGGAGTGTTCCTTGACATCCTTTACTAGCCTGTCAAGTAGGTCCGTAAATTCACTGGTGTTTAGGCTGGGCGGAGCATATATGCTATAAAAATACACTCCTCCAAGCTTAGCCCTCACATATCCTCTTTGGGTGCTATCTGGCTGGTCTTCAAAGGGGCGGTCATTCTAGCAGCCTTTCCCGTGGCATCGGTAATCCAAGCTTGTGTTTTGAGCCTAGTGTACGGGTCCACCATAGTCACTAGGTCAATTTTCATCTCTCTGACCAGTCGGGTCAGTAGATCGTGTGCGGCCTCACAATGGTTCAGATTATGCTGTAATATTCTCATTTTCGGCTGCCGGGTTTACCCTTGTTCTTCTCATGGAAGAGAGTGCACTTATAGCTACCCGCTATGTGATCGGAATTTCTTTCTCCCTCCGAGCATAGAGGACAGCACGGTTCATTCGGACAGTCGGCGAATTTTATGGCCCACCTGGCTACACTTGAGGCAAAGGCTGGATCTGTCGATTTGGCTCGTGAAGTATCCAGCCATATGCCCTGAGTTCTAGCACTTAAGGCACTTTAACGGCCTTCTTACCTCCTTCACAGAGACCAGTCCTATTCGGATTCTGCCCTTTTCGCCTAGGACGCTACGAGCCACCTCAACTGGCGGTCTGACAGAAGCAGTTAGGGTTCCCCTGTAGGCCGGTCGCAGAGCTCTTATGGAGCTATCCACAATTGTGCACTCGCTACCTGCTACTTTTTGAAGGGCTGCTTTGATTTCTGATTAGTGGTTGTCTCTTCAATGTCCCTAATTAGGAGCTCCACTTCATGGTACTTTCCAGTTACCACTGCCTTATCCCCAAGTACTTCAGTCATCCTTCTTTGGAGGGGTTCCAACTTATCCCCGTTTTCTCTGCTGAGAACTATCATCAATTGGTCGTTCCTTGTCCTTCTGACCTTATCGATATTGCCCTCCAGTTCATTCCCTTGGAGACCTTCCTTTACCTTCTTTAGAATGTCGGCGTATGAAGCGTCGTTTTGTGCGCTGATAAGAAGGGCCCCAGGTAATGTCCGTTTCTCTTTAGCACGCTTTTTCTTTCCCGTAACCTGCTTCCATTGCTCTTCTTCGAGTTCCATCTTTGGTTTCCACTCCTTCTGTGGTTGCTCATTCATGTGGGTCTGTCCAGCAGCCTGTTGCGCTTTTTCTCCAATAAACGCCTTCTTGGTAACTCAGTCAGGGTCTGCCATAGGCGGGGAGCGCTGCTTTCTCTTTTT
Organism: Prosapia bicincta; assembly: GCA_036971475.1. Classification (NCBI taxonomy): domain Eukaryota; kingdom Metazoa; phylum Arthropoda; class Insecta; order Hemiptera; family Cercopidae; genus Prosapia; species Prosapia bicincta. Next base: position 370,282 of record JBAIZL010000136.1, read on the forward strand.
GGCTGTACTATTATCCGCTAGGATATCGATAGTTGGTTGACCCAGGTGTCGTCCACCGACCGTTCTTTCCCCTACTGGAGTTTTGAACAGTTCCCTTCTCGCATCTCCCTGTTGATTTATTGCCCACAACTCTGTAGTTTTCATTGCTGCCTTTTGGGTCCTTTGCCGCAGGATTCGTTTAAAGGATTCCTGTACCTTGTTTGTGTGTGTGTGTGTGTGTGTGTGTGTGTGTGTGTGTGTGTGTGTGTGTGTTTGTGTGTGTGTGTGTGTGTGTGTGTGTTTGTGTGTTTATATATATATATATATATATAGATGTTTTACATTTATAGGCATAACTATAGGTTAGTCACACTTAACCTCTTTTATATTACATCGTATATTTTAATGTTTACAACGTAAACAATTCTTAGCTTCTGGTTAGAAAATACTTTATCATTTTTGCAAACTATTTTAAAATGTTTGATGGAAAGAATACCTAAAATACACAAAACATGGCTACAAACTAAAAGAGGATAATTTTGTAGTTAATATATCGTAGGAGATTTAATAGCATTTTAAGAACTGTTTTCTATTTTGTAGACAAAAATTCTATCTTAAATAGTAAATACTAGAATAACAAACAAAAATACAGCATTTGTAGAACATCACATTTATTCTACTAGTAGTCCTTTCAGTCCTCAATAACTTAATAGATTGAGTGTTCAAGTGCAACGAAAGGAAGTGTTGCAGAATATACTCGGATTACCGTTCTCCTACACATAAAGCTATATGCCTTATATATATATAATGATGATCACAGTTAGTGAAACAAAATGTTAGGGTAAAGTATTTTTAACATGAATAATATGCCACGAGCTATGGAGTAAGATTAATAATTTAATATACAAACGCGCATTTAACTATTTTCGGGAAAATTTCATAAAATTATTAGAAACATGGATTAGAAATTTATCGATATGTGCACTACTGAATACTAATTATTCAAGAATATTGTCTATTAGTAAATGGAAATGCGTTGCCTAATTCACAAGCTAATTAATGACCTTTTATTGTAATTAATATTTTATATATGAAACAAAATTATTTTATATTTTTATTATTTACAATGACTTTGTAATAAACATAACTGTTAGATTTAAAACGTCCAACCAAATTATTTTGTTCCGCTTTCATTATTATCGGCAGTATATTAGTGGTAACCATTTCATTCAAATAAATCTGCATTGTGATATAGCCATTTATAGCTATGGTTTTATACGTTAACCTACTTATAATTCACTTCGCTGAAGATTATTATTTCTGTTATGGGAATTTATCTTTTGGAGTTGATAAATACCATCAGATACGATCATGCCAGAGCTTGAGTTTAACATTCATACGCTAAGAAAAAAAAAACATTTTAATTTTAATAATAATATCAAGTACGACACAATAAATTATTATTTACCCTATTTCGCAATCATATATGAATTAGAAACGCTGAAGGGATGGGTAAATTCACCGTAAAAGGTATTAATCACTTTGAAACGATTTTCTTTCTGAATATATTTAATAACAAATTTTAAAACGACTATTTTTTATATTTTTTTAAAATATGGATTGAATATCCTTGAACATTCAATGTATTGTTTGTTTTAATTTTACTAATATTTATCGAAAAGCACACATTACTCATATTTGGAGAGCAATCACATTCTTATAAATATAATACGGCTTGAAATATTTCATATAAAACTCGCCTAATTTTTTTATATTTTTAAATAAATAAAACCTCTAAACCACAAATAACATTTTATTTAAACCTTATGTACATTTCGATTGCCCAGCAATCATCTTCAGAGGTATTTAAAAAATACAACTAACTGAGTTTAGAGGTTAGTCTAAACTCGCCTAAGTTTAGAGGTTTTACTTCTGGTGAAAAACCTTACTTAACAAATGGTTTTGGAAACCTACTGTAGCGTAAATTTTCTACATTCTAAGAACTTAGACCTAAGTGTATCAAGTGGGACGTACTTTGATTCACCTTTACTCTGCCAAAGTTTATCCGTTATATTGCATTTGCTATAGATACTTATTTTACTATTTTCACTTTGAACAATTTTTCCGTAATAGTTATATATGCTTTTCTTTTTTGTAAAACTTTTAAATTTGTAAAATAAGTTTAGAAATTCTGAAATAAATCTGGATAGTATATTATAATGGACATGCCAAACGAAATAGATATGAGTTGAATATTCATTAGTTGCTTTATTTAAATATAATCTTGTTAATTACTTAAATAAATTAACTTCAGTTCAACGCTAAAAAAATATTTACTATTTTGGATCAATGTAACTTTTCATGCTATACAAAATTTATTTTTAATAATACAGAATGACGTAGTGTGGATAAATCGTGGTTGATTTTCCTATTTTTATCACTCCACTAAGATTTATGGGCTGGATTTCAAACGTATTATAGCTAGATGCTATACTGTTTTACTATAGTATGCATGTTTAAACGCTATTTACAGATTAGTGAAACCTGCTACAGAATTGAATTAAAGAGAAGAAATCCTATATAATTTATGTCGTACAGACACAACATTATCATTTTTGAAACAAACCAGGTTAAATTAGACGTAACCCTTTCTTGATGAGTGTCACCTATTATAAGTCAAAAATTAGGATTTTTATTTTTATTGTAATTTATACGAAACATGATTATGATTGTTACACCCCAAGTGTCTTGCTTTTCGGGTAAAATTTGGCATTAAACGGTGAACCACATTGTTCAGCCCTAATTTCGAACAGTGGTGTTCCTCCCGATTTCAAATCTGATGGATGTGGGGGCTTGTATGGTTTTGTATGAAAAACAAAAATGAAATTCGGTTTTCGTTTCCCTTAGAGAAGCTGAACAGTTGAATTAAGGAAGTACAGTAGAGGCTCTATAATTCGTGGTAGATGAGACTGAGACCTCCTTGGATTCTCGAAAACTCGGAATACACGAAATTACGTTCCTGTAGCTTAGATACAAATAGAGTTTTTAATGAACTCTAAAACTATAATTAAGAATGCACAAAATTAGTTTAAAGAACATTATATAATCATTTCTTAGAAGCCCGACTACTTTCCTATGCATACCATGTGGCTACAAACATTTCTTGGAACCCCGAATCACTACCTTTGCATACGGTAGCTATCTTGGTAGCCCGACTGATCATTTTCTACATCTAGAAATACCACTTACAAATAGAAAAAAAAGGCTCAATTAGAAATAGGCCTAAATGTAACGGATGCCCGAAAAAATCGGGACTCGTAATTCCGAGATTTTACTTCTTTGACACGAAAAAGGTTACAAATATGGACCGATTTTTCCAATTGAAAAGGTTAGTGAAGAAATAATTGATTGCATGAAGGTATTTCATTTATATTTACATCTAATATTTTTTTTTAAATTAATGTTAATTATATGGTATAGGAGAACTTGTGATATAAAAACTTACGGAAAATTTAATACTTTTAAATAGATTTCGAAGACTTATCATGACATTTCAACTTTGTGGGTTTTATTATGTATAGAGGGTAATAGGAAAGCCTAATAGTTATTGTTGTTGAACGTAGATTTTCATATCTGTGTTTCAAGGTAATATTTATTATCAGCTGTCTGGCTAATTTAATGGTAACTGTGCGTCTTATAAGTTGGTTAAAGCATCAATAATCTCTTCTAAATTAGGGCTGTTATTTATTGTAATTTCACTTTATTTGAAGAACAATATTCTTGATAACAGGGACATTTTTCATTGATATAGTCGTTTCCTTCCTAGAAACGTCAAATGAAAAACATATTTATAAGAAATAAATGCCAACAAAATCACTAATGGACTACGATTTACCTCATCATGTGATTAAACTAATATCGTAACTGCTCTACTTATTGGAGCAAAGCAAACTGCAATAAACCGAGCAATAATGTCACAGTTCCCTCCTCAAAGCCCTCATCGTGTTCAAGGTAAACAGATACGTAATCATAGGTTTGCTATTAAGTATTCATCGCTACTACTCAGGGGTTCAGGTGCATTTGCATCAATACTGATTTGACCTTACAAAGTTATATTTCTGATAATTCGTTTAAATGCTAGGCATGTTTAGCTTAATAGTCTATAATTAGAGAAATACGCATCTCACATCCACTGAAACATTATATTAATTACACATTTTATATGATCTTCTTTAAATAGCATTCATTTTATTGTTTTATAGTGTTCGTAATCTTCGATGTTAACTATTTCACATTAAACGCTTAAGATATTTAACAAGTGCGAGAGTTGTGGAAATTCAAGTATAATGCCAAATGTTTAAAATTACCATTGTAACCTTTAGCAAAATCGTACTTTAAAAATAAATCTATGTTGTTTTACCACATAATTTTGTTTCATTGTTTTTTTTTCATTATTAGAATTTACGAATATTTATTATGCATTGTGAGCGTGGTTGTTCTACACATTGTCTTTCCGTCCTGAATTGTATAAAAACTTGTATAAAAACAAAGGTTTATCATACCTGTATGTTTTAATTCAAAATGAAAATCAATTGAATAAAAGGGTTTATAATAATCTTCAAGTGAGATTACTATATATATATATATATATATATATATATATATATATATATATATATAATGTACGATTTAAAATAAATTTATTTTCTGTTTGTATAAAACGTAAACGGGGTTCGGCCAAATCCGACTGATATGATAAACATTAGATATCCAGCTATAGTTCCTTATACATATATTCTAACTGGAAGTAACGATAGATTTTATCTGGAGCAAGACATTACTTGATTTTCCTTTCGTTTCACCATGACTATAAGAGTGTAGTTCATCTCTTGATTGAATATTAAGAATATCTTTAATTTAGTTACAAATTAACAAGTTTCAATTGTAATATTATTATAATTTTTTGAAATTTTAATGCTTTTTAAAATTATTTTACCAAACTATAAAATTTTCGATTACTACGAATTTAAAACCTAAATATAGAGGTCTACTATGAAATAAGGATAAATCATTTGTGGTTTGTGTATTTATGAATAAAAGGAGACCCTTGAGAATAAAATGCTACAACAAATATATTATTTCTTGTAATATACAAAAGGTTTTTCATACAACACGCTATCGTCTGCTACAGTTCCCTATATGGAATTCTACCGAACGCAGCATTTAATATAACTCTTGCATCACTTGATCCGCCGCTTACGTTGGTTTAGTGATCTGACGTCACCCGACGCTCTATCAATGAGTGTGTACTACATATAAACCACATGATAACCATTACGAAACCACCAATATGCTAATCTATCCACGTATTGTTACTTTGGTAAAGGAAATGTAATCCGTATTATAAAAAAATGAGAATAAAAACGTTCATATCAGCATAATAGATAATAAAGCAAACTGAGTAATTTGCATCTAATTTTTTATTTCATCATTAAAAGCTAGGATATATTCAATGACAGTGCTATAGTAATTCGTAAGTTATTAGATTTCTGTGTTTTTTACAACAGTATGAAATGTATCGAAAGGCGTTTATGTTTTGACTTAACCCGACGAAAAGATTGAAAAAAAGACAAACATAGAATTTTTCGTACTATAAAAATATTCAACAAATAAATGTACGTTTGATAAAGAAATAAAGTAACTAAACTGTCACGATTGGTACAATAACTCAAAACGTTTATAGTTCTATTGTTAACATTTATTACATATTTCTATCGACTAGTAAAACTTGTCGATGTAGTAATGTAGAAAAACTGTTTCTTTAAAGTAGTAATATTTTCAGACAGGACTTTATATCTGTAACGGAATTTTATTTTCATTGAGCAAATATTTAGTGATATAGATTAATATTAATCTATTTACGTAGTGAATAACAAGCTCTCTTAAAAATAAGTGTGTAATTATTATTAATATCTTATTTCATTAACGTAAACATCTTCTAATGACCTTTAATATACTCTAATAACGTCCAAGAGTCTTGTATTGCTCGGAAAAACACTGTAATATAACTCTAAAAAGTCAACTGTGCAAGCATGGACTAGCATGCAACATTTTTGATTAGGTGCAACATTTGAGTGAATTGATATTTAGGTGATATATAAATATTTATATAGATGATAATATATAACCTGCTATCAGTTATTACAAATATATCTCATACTGACCCAATAAAATATAATGTAATAAATAAAATACAAAATATAAATATAATATATAATCAAAATGATATATACTGACCAAAATATAAATATAAATCTGTATCTGCACTCCTCAAACACTTTGCAAATATTAAGTGAGCGGTAGGCCTACACATTTAAAAATAATGTAATTACTAAAAATTTAACCAACGTATAAACATATTGTGAACATATTCCTGTATGTTGTTTTTTCCATATTCAAATTTTATTAGTATCATGTCTAATGTTAATGACGTTTTGGCGTTGCTGGGTAACTGATTTTTCCCTTTTGATTGTTTATTAGTGATTTGTTTTTATATGAGATACAGAATAAATTGAAATTTTCTGTCAAGTTTTTCTAGTTTGTTTCTAATTTACTAATATTTTAATTATATCATTATTATTAGAGATAAAAGATATAAATTAACTTACTTAGACAATATAACGGAAATCATTTTCATAGCCCCTTTACAAAGGCATGCTATTATATACAATGTTTTGGTACACATGAATTGAATAAAATATTCGTACACGGTATTCCTTCATTATGACATATTAGTAGACAATAAGCTTAAAATGTATTGCATCTAATCTCATTCATAATCTTAAATTTGTTCAGTCGAAAAAAATGCGTGTTTTTACCTAATAGGCATAGGACTATATATGACATTAATTTGTTCACTACAACTAAACGTAAAAATAAATCGATTTTGGTTTGGGGTCATACAGTCGATTTCGGGTTTATTTTGAGTGTACTCTCGTGGGAGCCTGTAACCCCTAGAGAGCGCGTCCCCAGGTGGCGGATAGGGGAATGCGCCTTCAATGGTTTACCATTGGGTGGTAGGAGTGAAATAAAATATCTCCGTCGCACCAACAGGTAGAAGTCCAACCTCTTGAGGCAATGGCACTCACCATGACTAGTGCAATGGTCCTTTTTCCTGTTTTTAAATTTTTTTTTATTGATTTTATTGCACTTTTCACTCGACAACAACAACAACCTTTTAAGCGTAAGCTCTTAATTAGCAAACAATTTGATTAAAATGTAAAACAAACGTATTCATATAAACAATTAACTAAATTTTTAAAAAATTAAAAATATTCTGACTAAACCACCTGCTTTTTGTTTGCATTTGTGCCATTTATTGCCTATATTTATTGCCAATATTTACAATTATTGTTATTTTTATAAAACAAAAGTGATTTTCCTTCTTTGTGATGGCAATTTCTCTGTTTCAATATGTCAGTGTTTAAACAATATTAATTGAGTAAAATGTTTGAATCCAACGACTGTGCAATCAATTATCTTGTCAGAGATGGTATGGGGATGTTTTTATCCGTGTTTCTAAAAAAGTGTTGTATAATATTAGTAGTGCAAGGTCAACATACAGTATACAATACACTTCTAGAAACAATAACAAGTTTTTTTTAGCTTCTGGTGGATATTAGTTGGTAAAACCAATCGAAGAATACTACTGCGTGCCACCTCTTGAGTCATTATTATTTCGGAGTAACTATCCGTCTGGCAACTTTCGCGTTCTGAATTTCGTAATTGATTATTTTAGAATTTTTAAGTAATTAGTGATATAACTGTAAATTAGATATTCATTTACTTATATAGATATTATATATATTTTAATGTATATTTATTTTAGGATGGATCTAAAAGAAGAAGAAATAATATGTAGGCTAGGCCAACTATTTAGTGTCACACGTAAGGAGATTAATGCACAAGGGCCAACCGTTTTATTAGTGAGAAGGCTTATTTTTTATAACGTTTGTGTAGAGCTTGATATAGACATCGATGTTGATGATGAATATTTTTTTTTTTTTATTGCAAGAAATTAGAAGCTATGAAAATGAGAATCGGGAGATCTTCACTATCTATGAAAGAAGATAATGATGAATTGTCAAAACATCTGTTTGTACAAAACTACATTAATGCCTTTCAAGAAATTCTTATGGAATAGAGAAGAAAAAGGGAAATCATTACACGAAATAATGGATGAAATTCTAAAAAGTACATAATCAAAGACAATAACACACGTTGGAACCTACCGTCTCGAGCTAAGTTTGAAGTTTTATTGTTTTATTGTTTGTAGCTAACTAGGTAATGACAATGATTTTATTTTTATATGTTATACATAGAGTTATAAAATGTACTTAATTATCTAGGTGTGTATGTTTTGTGGATCTGGAAGAAAACTCAGTGTACCACCTATCTAGTTATTTAGAAAATCTGCGACATTTTTAATGTCCAATTAATTGGACATTTTTATTTAGAAAATCTTGTCTATATTCGTCATGACCGTTTCTATAACATATTCAAAGAGTTCTTCCCTTAACAGTTATCCTGTTTTCTCTTTGTATTGATATTCATCTTCCAATCAGTTATTAATAACAATTTTTTCTCATTTTAAATGAGCGATTAGTGTTAGTTTTAAATAATATCATTGTTATTTTTGATTTATTTAAATAAAATGTACTAAAATAATTTACGCAATACTTTTAGTAAAAATAAAACAAATTTAATAAGCATATTAAATAATAATCTTTAAAAAATTATTTAAAAAATAATTCAGCCTCTCCTAATTCTAATGCTAATTTCAAGTTTAAATAAGGAATATACAACTCTTAAAATAAGGCAGGGGAGGTATTAAAATAGAAAGTATAGGATATCACGTTGCTTATTACATTTTATGTGTACACAATATCGTTTTGACACGTTTTTTACCGTAGGATTGGCAATATATAACAGTACTGTAGTATTAGAACTAATGTATTAATAGAAAACACGTGTTAATGAGGTTTACGTAAAGCGTAAGACTTACAGTCTTACTCTAGTCACATAACTGGACAGTGATTTGTAAATTTTGAAAAATGCTAATAATGTAAATTAGCGAAAAGCTTCAATCAACAAAAAATGAAGTAATAGTCGTATATTCTCGTTTATGAAAGTTATTTTATTTCACCATACATATTCAACTACATATTCAAAATAATTCATCTAAGGATTACAATATATATATATATATATATATATATATATATATATATATATACACTAATAAGAAGAAACAGTAATTAAACTCAATTAGCTTGAGAAAAAACGAATGAAGCTGCAAATGGATAAATATCAAATATATTACTAAAGTTTGATTTCTAATAATCGATTAGTTGGCAAGGCGATATCCTTGACCTGTACATTACAATTACTTAGTTCCAGGCAACATATGCAAAAAGAAAACGCAATTGATATATCTAGGTTTGCTACTGAAATACTAAAAAGAAATATTTAAGTTTTAAATTATCACACATAAAGTTAATAATATTCAATGATTTTAAATTATTAATTTGTAATTCGTTCGTCGGGTTACATAGCACCACAATATAAGGTAGATGAATTGTTTAATTTTTTTATTTCATTTTGAATATTTATTTGGCAAGATGGTTTAGCAAATATTCTTAAAAAATATATCATTTGGATATAATATTGTTAGTAATGTAAGTGTTGTCAGATGCAAGATAAATATTCAGTAAGGGAAATATTAGGAACAGAGGTAGATCGACAGAATATAGTTAAGAGGTGAATGCAAACGTTATGAAATTCAGTCTAAAGAACAGCAAACATAGACATTCATCTGCAATCAAGCTTATCATATATATACGACGTGTAATGGCTTTACACCCGCACATTGTCTCTAATCCTCTCAGTTGTAATAAATCCTGCTTACATAACCGTGCTTGTGCTCTATACATGAGTAAATTACACTGTTATAGGCTTTATATAATATTCCATGAGAGTTCAACGCATATCAAGGTTAGCTAATATGTCATTTACTCTGTAATGTGTAAAATAAAATATTCTATCTACATTTTTCCAAGCCTTCTACTATAACAGTATTAATGCTTTTGTATTAGCGAGTGCGATGATAACTATAACTGGTTTTTCGCTTGGAAAAACAATGTATCAACGAGGCCGTTTAGTATAATACTAGGACAATCTTTAGAAATTACACTACAGCATGCAACTTACAGAAATAGAAAGTCAGCACATTGTGCTTTTAGATGCAAGTGTATTCTAGCCAGAATAGTGCTACAGATATGCAATTGATAGACAAATCTTCAACTATACAACACCTATTACATTCATTATTGAAATTTATACCCTCTAATTACATACCCTAATAACATACTAAATACAAACACCAATAAAGAGTTACTTGTTATAGTTATTAAAATAATAATAGGAACTAAATAGAACTAAATCTAATTAGGAAGAATGACAAAATACAGCAAATTAGGTGTCTTCCTCTAAGTTAAAGTATAATAATAATAATAATAATACTATATATATATATATATATATATATATATATATATATATATATATATATGAAGTTAATATATTACTATGTAAGTAATTTTATCCACCATTAAGTGCAATAATTTTACCTTGAGTGATGAGGCACCTTTCGGTCGTTGACCATTGTCGAATCACTCGTGAGTGATTCGACAATGGTCAACGACCGAAAGGTGCCTCATCACTCAAGGTAAAATTATTGCACTTAATGGTGGATAAAATTACTTACATAGTAATATATTAACTTCATAAAGTCAGTGCAACGGAAAAACAATGGATAATGTTAAATATCAAGAATATATATATATATATATATATATATATATATATATATATATATATATTAATATATTGATGTAAGCCAAGAGCAAAGTTTATGTTTCCTACACTTCCTACTAAATTACTAGTTTTCACCAGAAATATTGGAATAAAAGAACCCTATATAGATATATGTTTACATAAACACTGTAAAGAGGAAACCTTACTCCAGCCTATGTCCAAATGAATAAAGTTAAAATGTTGTTCAAATGTTTCAAAACTGTAAACGATTAAGTAATAAATAACAGGTAAAAAAAACTACAATACTTCCATAATATTTACATTTAGAATAGCAACCTTAGCGCTTATATTTTATATACATTATAAGCTGCTATATATTACATACGTGTATTTTATATATATATATATATACATGTATCTGCGCGGCAACGACTGTCCTTTAAAGCGGAATCATATGACGCAGTGGGAGGTAAATTCTAAGCAAGAATTATTAATATATAAGCAAAATGGCAGTAGTAATACAGTGCAATATGAATATACTGAAACTAAATATAATTGTATATCTTGGGCTCTTTTCTATGATAATTTTGATACGTTCATTAGGTTTCTAATGTACCTTAACCCCAAATTTTTTTTTAATATTTCACTATTAGGTAACCGGGGAAAACGAATGGTTATCAATTGTTTATGTAAAAATATATCTATAGTAGATTTTTATTATAGACATATAAAATGAAACATAAATATCACAAAAACCGTTTATCGCGACACAATTTTTAAATATAAATTTGCTATTCCTCTTTTATATTTGATACATATTTTTTACTTAAAATTATTTATTTTAAAAGAATATAGACATCATTTACATTTACTGGTAATGAAATAAATTATATTATAAAACTGTTTAGGAGTACAAACGTTAAATTTGCATATGGAAACAGTATTTCAATATTAAATATAATGAATAATAATATTAATAACGTTATTATTATGCATGGAAGTGCATACAACATAAGAAGTGCAAGTACAAACTTAAAGATTTGTATACGGATCATTTTAAAGTCTATGAAAAACCAGACGTATATAAATCTAGTTTTGCTAATCATTGTATCAATATTAATCATATATTGCCTCATTTAGATAATATGATACTTGTAAAAGAAACTATCATAGGCTTCAGAATGAAAATTATGAATTTTAGAAATATTATTTGATAATAATAATAATAACAACAAATCGATAAATGAACAGATAATCACCAAATCAAAATTTGTCATTAAATTCAATTTATGTAATATTAATTCAGCAAATTTAAAAATTTACTAATATTAGAATAGATTTGGCAACATTGTTTAGCTGATCCAGCTAATACTTGTATGCTTGATTTTCTTTATTATTACTAAAGATGCTGGCACTTTTTGCCAGCGAAAAGATTTGAATTGCATAATTACATAATATATTCATGTATATGTATTTCTCTTGTTTTTCATTGTTACACAAGAATAACACACACATTAATATATATATATATATATATATATATATATATATATATATATATATATATATATATATATATCTTTCACTATATGTACTTGAACAAGAAGCTTACTTAGTATTTATGCGAGTTAACTTTCAAAGATTGATAATATCTCCATTATCAAGCATCACTGACCGGGGGTTGTAGTAGACTGTGAGTTACCCAAGCTGCCACAAGCTGTGGTGTACCCGGTATTTTTCTATTTTCGGATTCTCAGCACTGTGGGAGTCTTTTAAGTTTCAAGTTGAATCCGAAAATAGAACAATAACGGTACACCACACCTTGTGACAACGGTAATTCCACATAACTCGCAGTCTACTAAAACCCTCGTCAGTGATGATCGATAATGGAGATACTATCAATCTTTGAAAGTTAGCTCGAATAAATACCAAGTAACATTCTTGTTTAAGGAAATATAGTGAAAGTGATAAGTGAATACAAGAAAACAGTGTTTCAAAGTGATATATATATATATATATATATATATATATATATATATATATATATATATATATACAAATCTGAATATTTCACACAATCTAGGCCTACTATTGACATTAGTAAAAAAAAACGTATAGAGTTAAAATGCATTATTTTTGAATATTCTTAAACATGATTCAAACCGAAATGTTGAAATTAATTCCTAATAGTTCTTATATATTAGCTCGGTAAATAATCCATTATATATGTTACAGCAAGTCTGTAAGTTTACCTCACCATCAAGTTAGTATTTTCTTCCAATTATTTGCATAGTAACAATGACATGGTGAATTTATTTGCCTGAACTCAATCAAATTTGTTCCGATAGCGAAGGGGTTGATTGAAAGTAATGTATTAATCTAGAACTCTTTATCTTATGAAAAAACTTATTTTTTTAAAAAAAAAGTAATTTATATTTGTTTTTGTGAGTAGGTGTTTTTTCCATTACATGCATTTCCGTTAGTTTTGCATGACGTTTTTCCGCCGTTTTGAAAGTATTACGATTGAAATATAATCCCATTGGTACTCTAAATTGGATCATGACTAAAGAATTATTCGGCTATTTCTCAGATATTATGAGCACTCAGTTGGATAATGTACTCGGTTTGTAAACATTTCACTTCGTTATCCTTCGACTATATATTTACTATCAAAGTCACGAACAATTTTGATTTAAAATCAATTGTTAGTAGTAAATATACAAACGTTTTACTTTATACAGTCTCGACCTACTTCTTTTCTGTCTTATATTTTATGACGAAATGTGCAGAAAACCATTTTAAATCTGTTTACCCTCTTCATTACATGTTTTCTCAATAACATGAATTACAGTTATTTTTGCAAGACGTTTCTCCGCCGTTTTGACAGTATAATGAAAGAAATATATTCCAATTGGTAGGCCTAATGTAAATTGGATCATGACTAAAGTATTATTCGGCTATATCTCAGATATTATGAGCACTCAGTTGGATAATGTACTCGGTTTGTAAACATTTCACTTCGTTATCCTTCGACTATATATTTTTTAACGAAGTCAAGAACAATTTTGATTCAAAATTAATTGTTACAATTTTTAGTAAATATACAAACGTTTTACTTCATACAGTCTCAGCCTACTTCATTTATGTCATTTTTATAATGAAATGTGCAGAAAATCATATTAAATCTGTTTACCCACTTCATTATCCAATCTGGTACACGCATATCAGACCCAGATTGTTACACATTTATTGTTGTATCCACAAACCTGTTAGTTAGTACTACCACACATTAACAAGTCTAAAACACCCGTCCTTATTTGTTTGTTACCAGCACTTGTTGTAATAACTAGCTAACAAAATACAAAAATATTTGACATTTAAATCATTGTTGATAAATGCGACTACGTATCGTCCTAGTTGAGGGGAATTACAGAAACCACAGAACAAATAAAATAGGTTGAATCAACAAACGACAATAAATAAAATAACTATAGTGTGAGTTGAAAAGATTATACAATTGATATATTTTCTTATATATGTAGGCATAAATTGATTTTATAACTGGCCTAAAAACGTCAAATACATTTCGATTTCCTGAAAGTTCATATCTACGACGAAAATATTACGATATCATAAAAGAGGATATTAAAGACGATGTTCAGACATCACCAATGTAGCTATCAAAACATTTTTGGCGACTTTGGATTGGTACTAGTATGTGTACTTTAGCTATATTGCAGTAGATTCGATCAATTGTAAATCTCATAAAAATGCAGTGTTCTGTTAGGACCATTTTTGTAAACATTTTTTTCCACTAATTTTATACAACCAAACTTGAAATAAACTTTAATTAATTTTAAAATATTTACACACATTTCGATTCTGAATACCTCTCAGGAGCTAAAAATACTACTCATCTAGCAACAATAATTTTCATGCTGACAAAGAAAAAAATCAATTCAATCAAAACACACATCAATATTTAAATTAGTGGTACTAACAACAAAACTTCCTTCATACTTTGTAAAACCTATTAAATCAAAGTCAACTAGTTAAAACTTATGTAATGCACTACTTTGCAAAGATCGTTTATGAATATTTATATTATATTATCCCTTATAGTTATAATAATATTTGACTTGTTTTTAAAAATATTTTACAATATTATATACTCTGAATTTAATGATGATATATTAAAGAATATTGGTATTCGTTTATCAATATATGAATCTGGTGAAACTTTAATTGCATTTGTCTTTGTGAAAACATAAATAGTCGTATTTCAAAAGGAAAAAGGCATTTTTGGTAGCCATAAAATACTCAACATTTTTATTTTGCTACAAAATATTCTTTCCCAATTGTAAAAATATTAGTCTGAAAGTCTTATTTGAGTTCCGTCTAGACTGTAATTCTTGATATTTTATATTAATTCTAGAAATTGGCGTTTTTACATTACTATTATATACAAGGCTTGACAGCTTGATCCTCACTTCATTGCAAGTTAATAGGTGTAACGAACTAGTCTGATAAGTCAAAAATATAGACTAATATACATAAACTAGAAAATAAATATTGCACTATATATATTGTAAATAACTAGCAATCTGAAACTCATGCAATCAATTTACATATTACAGTTGTTTACTAAATACACAAAGTGGATAGTATAAACCAAATTAGACCGATAGTCCTACAATATTATTACGTATTTACAAGAGTTCAATAAATTAAAAGGCAATTTCAGATCAAATAACTATTTAAAAATGTATTATTTATATATATGTATATATATGTATAATATACACACATTCATGCAACCTCCAAATACTCATTTAATTAGGTCTAACACTAACACTTAAATGGGCTAGTAGTCTATTCACACTTAACAAGCACTATAACCGTTACGTCAGTACAAAAGCCAATTTTCCTTTCGCCTAACTAACACTCATATATAGAATTTCCGCTTATAGCAAATTTCTTCTATTTTCTGGTTATTTCGCGTCTAGAAAGGACCTTGATTTTACTACAACTGTGTGTCTTCTGTCAGTGGTAATTGTCCATATATTATCTTTCCTTGTAACGTATTAGATAAATTCTTAAGGAATTTAGGTGTTGAATATTGCAGTTACACAATTAATAAAGTGACTTGCAAAGTCAAAAGCTATATTGAACTTGAGAATGGTGCATTCAATAAATTTACCAAATATTTAAAAATAAAATAAATCAAATTTTAGTATACAAAATTTACACAAAAGATAAAAGATATAAAAATAAAATACATTTGAAACGTTTACACGGCTTTATATCTGTTTTTTTATATTTGTTTAACATGTTAACAATTTACACTAATATTTTCACTATTTTAGTATTTGTGGCATTGATATATCTGTATGATATCCACAAAGAGATTGCTTCTATAGAAAATAAAACACATTTCAAAATAATTTATCTAGCAGTTGTAAATTTATAATTGCATCCCACGGATTAATCACAACTTCCTGCATTATTAAAACATGAAAACTTGTACTATTTTGCCGTCCCGAGTTAAATTGTGAAAGGTAAATTTTTTATTTCACATCACCTTACATAAAATTAATAACTTATCCGGACAGCGAACAGTTGTTCAGCGTGGTTACTTGATCAGACCTTGTCATTATTTATTTTGGACACGTGTTGGCTAGGGTGCTCGCCAGATGTCGACTAATCAGTATTGAAACCTTTTTTTTAATAATAATAAAAGATACTTTTAGACATTTCATTACATATTTGATTTAAATTAAATTAAAACTGTTAAAAATAAAATCTACTATTGATACGCCCCATCTTGCAGCGGGCTTTCGGTTCGAAGACCAAATCGAGAAGGGAGAGTTTATATTTCACGTTGCGAATTTCTGACCTTATGCCGCAACTTTCGGGCACGTTTTAAATGGTTAGCTGTTTTCTTAAAAAAATGGCTTGTGGAAATCATATCTCAACCAGCATTACCTACATAGAATTATAATTTATAATCTTTCTTTTCTTTTTATTTTAAAACTAATATCTCGGTTTGTTTTCTGATGCTGCTGTAATATGTAACATTTTTGCCTAAAATAATGTTATATTCTATATATTATTTAAACGAGTGATTCAAATATGATCATTTGTCTTTATTAATTTTTTTTATTGGTTGCATCTAAAAACTTTCGATATTCTATTCAATTGTTTCTTGTGACATGTTTTATTTCTTAGCTATAATGTTTTTCAATAATCTATTCCGTATCGGATCATGTAATTAATTGAATATTATCTCACTTACATAGTACACAGATACGTGTAAAATAAAAGTATCACGATATTCCTAATATATGACATTTACTTGTCGATTGTCCCCGTTTTCAACAAAATAATTTTTCTCCCTACACGAATATGTATTTTCGTGTATTTATGTATTTATTGCCGTAATCAATTAGTCACAAATAACACTCACTCGTAGCTTTAACTATATAAAACTGAGTTAAGTAAACGAAGTATCATATATTACTTTATAATTGCAACCGCCAATACGTATATGCAAATTACTCAACAAACCAATATCTATGTCTCTTTCCTTTATTTAAACGAGCTACTTTGAAGACATAAATCAAGGTGACTATTTTGTCTTAAATAATATTTATAACTTAAGTTTGTTTCATTATTTCTGAATGAAGACAAGTTATAGCAGACTGATCAATTACTTTCCTTGCATTATTCCCGCATATAACAACTAAAATTTCCCCATTGGAATTATAGCCTTCACTAATAATGACACCGTATTATAGTAATTCTAATGGTGAATTCATTATCAGTCTTCCCACCGTCTTTCGTTTATCTATAACTTGGAAAATCCTTCTTTTCTTATGCAAGTGAAATCCCTCTACATATTTTCTTTCAATCTTATTTTCCCCTGACAACGTTGCAATATTCAGATCGCGGTGAATATATTAATGTTTGATATACCAAGAGGACATACGAATATGCCTTACTACTTTGATCCAGACCGTCTGAAGCATTCAAAAATTCGACAGTTATCCATCTAAGTGTAGTTTACTGGCTTGTAGTCAGGCGGGTATTAGAATTTGTTTATAGATTGCAAATATATTATTTAGTGATAACATTTGGTCTTTATCCAAAAGAATATAGTACTTCCGTAGTTTGATATCAAATTTCCTTCTCTTTGTCTTTCATGTGGAATATACTTCAGTTTTATATAGTCCTAAAGTTGTATTTCTTTTAAAATGAAATCCCTATTATAAGGCTTAGTTTGTGACAATGATAATTATCATATAATTATAATATGAACCTCATTCCATTAAGGGCCTTTATTATATTATTCAGCCTAGAGTTCCATATAAATTGTCTTTTCTCTCAATTCAAAATGTATGACAGTTTATTCTAGTTTTAAAGCAGCTTTACTTCTGCTATAAATTATATACATTTGACCACAATAATCTGTCTTTCCTAAAATATTTTACTTTGTCGCTGTCATTCGCAATATCTCTTTTCTCAAAACTTACGGTCAGCAATGTTTGAAGTTTTGCGAATGGATTTACTCTGTAGCGCAACAATTAAAAATATATTTTATTGTTAGGAATGGAAGAAATTTGAGCTCAAATCTGTATTGTAGGTAACTATTGATATTATATTTTCGTTTTAACGGTCCTAAAACTAATTGGAAAGTGGCGAATAAACATTTACTACACGTTATTATCCATTATAAATTCATTTAGAATTAAGTGGCATAATTGACATAATAATCAACACAGGGTTCTTAATTACCAAAAAAGCACAATTATAATGAAGGGAGATAAAACTACTTAGTCTTAAGTTCTTTCTATGTATTCCTCTAACATGAGTCTACCTACTACTTTAATATTTTATTATTTCAACACATAATTAAAACGGCTTTCTTATTACACATCAATGTACATTAACAGTTCCGTCATCATGTAGATATAGAGGTTTAATTAGAAGTGACTTTAAAAATTATAAAAATATAATCAATATTCAAGACCCTTTCTAATGAAAGACTATATTTACTAAAACAAATAAAACAATACAACACTTCGCTGAACTACAGAACCGGCATCATCAATAACAATTTCAATCTTACAATGTGGAGGCTGTGATTGTCAAATTTAATACAATGTTTTTACTTAGGACAGTAATATGAGAGCTGTTGATTTTAATATTTTTATCTTTTTTAGTATTATTTAAGGATACGTTTTGTCTTATTATAAATAAATAAAACCTCTTAACTAAGACTAAAACTTTCTATTGAATTCCTTATATATATATATATATATATATATATATATATATATATATTTCAGATGTAAAGCAATTTTCTTCAGAGGAAACTACTTACATATTATGTTTACATTGTTACTGGGAGTAATTTAGAAATAAGAATAATTGGAATGGAGTAATGGTGCTCACAGCATTTGCAGCAAAGTTCTACTTACATTAGACAGACACAAGTATCTACTTTTCTTGGGCACCTATTACTTAGACAGGGATACCTTTATACTTTTCCTCCTTTGTTACCTAAGAAAGGAAAAGACAAAGAAAGTTCTTTTTACCACAAAGAACCTTAATAAAAATTAAAAATATATCTCCGATTCATTGAAAATATGATGGTGTTGTAACACTTTTAAAGAGATTAAATAATAAGTATAAAAATTTGAATAAGTATCAAATATTGTTTTATGTTGATAATAACTTTATAGTAGAAAAATGTGAAATAACATCGAATATTTTTCCGGTAACATTGTAGGAATTACATTTTGCTGATATTGGAGCTCGTCATAATTTGAGTTCTGTTTACAATTTAAACGATTCTAAACTTATCGTGTTATGTCAAAACTACTTCTTTAAAACATCAGTAAGAAACGACAGCACCCATAAATATGAATATAAAAATAATAAAGAATATAATGAAAACATACCATATTACAAGGAGTATACAGTATTATAATTAAATTGATTATATCTGAAGGTAAAACATTATGTTGAACTATGTGAAAATTTATAGTAGAGGTGAGAATATTACCGAACATCCGCCATTAGAGGTAGACAGTACAGAAATATAAAGTACTCCCCTATATATTTTCAATATTTCCCCCAAGTTACTCAAATCTTATCTGTCTTGACTTTATAAACTGTATTTTAAGATTAACATAAATTAATGTATTCTTTGTTTAACTTACACACCTCATTTAAGTTGCTACTAAATAATATCACATCATTGTTTATATTTTTCCAAAAATTGTTTAATTTCTTTAAAATAAATGTATTTTTAAATGAATAAAGTAATCATATAAAATAGAATAAATAGTCATATAACACCTAGTTTTTGCGATGTTTACCCGTCTAGTGGTATGCGATATGTATACCGTCATAAGTAAGGAACGAAACAAAACGAACGTTTCTGTTAGTAATGCTTTTGATAAAAAATTACAAATATATTGTAATAAGAATTATAAATTTTCGTCGTAGACCCATGAAATTGCATGCACAATTATACAATAAAGTGAAATAAAATTATTTACGTTTTTACACTTTCTGAAGTTTTTTTTATAAAATGATGAGTTGAAAAAAATATTGTTTTAATGATTTAATAAGAAGTCTACTATAATAACTAAATAAAAAACCCACTAACCACAATATAACTATTTATTCACTTGATGTACATTACGGTTACCAGAAGTACTGAACAAAATTAATTTACAACGTTACTTATATAGCAAAAGCTCCCCACCCCTCCTCTATTACACACCTCTACGAAGCATTAAAAATGTGGTATTGTTAAATTATTAGCTTAAACGTTTCACATGAATCTAGTACTTTAAACAGTACAATGTAATAGCCTTGTTAAATATTTTGCCATGTAACGGCAACATTGATTTCCGGAGGACCTTAAATAATTAAATGAATGAAGTTGACGTTTTGTACATACCTCACTGGACGAAGTACCACCACTTGTCGGACAGTTATTCGGGTGCACCCTTTCCCGCACTTATCAATTACCTGTTGAACTTAAAGAAATCACTTATGTTCAAAATGTCACTATTAATGTTAAGAGTACCTTCGCCACACGACAGGAGAAACAAAGAGAGAGAAATGGTCTAAACCGAACCTCGTTTAGAACACACAAAAACTACGTCACGTCGAGAGTGACGGGAGAGATGTCGTTTAACCGACGATTCGAAAGGAACTGGGCCGTACCGAATCTTGTAAGAGACAAAGGTTGGCCGATAAGGAGTCCCTCTCTGAAGCATTTACACTGTCTTTTAAATTATCTTTAATTTAAAGAAAAGTACGTAACATACCGGGGGCCTTGAATCCTCCTAGGATTCAAAGAAGAATACAATATAAGCTACCCCAGCATGAGAGAAAAGAAAACAATAATTATCAATAAACAAACTGAGAGTTCTTGACAAAAAACCAATATACACTAAATAAAATAAAAATTCCTTTTCTAGAAACATGAGAAAAATAATAAGTTTATTCTGCACTAATGGGCAGGGGGAAAACCTTATGAGAAGGTCGAGTTATAAGTCCTTGCTGTGTCTTGAGCTGAACAACTCGCACCACACCGTCTGTGCCTGGGAACACTTGTGTCACTCTTGCCAATGGCCAAGAGAGAGGCGGAGTAGGTTGATGCACTAGCACTAGGTCGCCCACACGAAGGTTGTCTGTCGTTTCCGTCCATTTGGTCCGCTGCTGTAGAGTGTGAAGATATTCCAGCTGCCACCTTTTCCACACGCGTTGGTGAAAAGCATGGACGAGGTGCCAATGCTTAAGTCGATTAGTAGGGACTTCAGCCAGATTTCTTTCGGGTACGGCGACGAGTGGAGCTCTAATTAAAATGTGTCCTGGGGTCAGAGCAGTGAGATCGGAAGGATCGTTAGATAAAGGTGTGAGTGGTCGAGAGTTGAGGATTGACTCGACTTGAGTTGTCAGAGTCATGAATTCGGAGAGAGTTAGAACGTGTTCACCTATGACGCGACGCAAGTGGTGTTTAGCGCTTTTAATTGCGCTTTCCCATAGCCCTCCTTGATGAGGTGCAGCAGGAGGATTGAAGTGAAAATTAACTCCACGTTGAAATGTAAATTCACAAACGAGATCTTGTCCTGAGGTCCTGAGTAGAGATCGCAGAGCATTGTCAGCTCCCACAAAGTTTGTTCCGCAGTCGGAAGAGATGTGTTGACAAAGACCTCGTCTAGACACAAATCGAGTCAATGCTGCGATGAAAGCGTCCGTCGAGAGATCAGTGACCGCCTCAATGTGAACAGCTTTGGTGACAAGGCAAACAAAGACACAGATGTATGCCTTGATGGTTCGAATAGAGTGTAGATTATGTACTTTCAGAGTGAAAGGACCACCATAATCAATGCCTGTGTTGAGAAATGGGCGAGTAGGGGTCAGTCGAGTTTGAGGTAAGTTTCCCATAAGAGGATTTTTTTTTTAGGTCGGTGCTTAAAGCACACAATACACTTGAAGACGCGTGCACGGATTACATTCCGAGCACACAATATCCACACCTCTTGTGCGAGAAGTGATTGGGTGAGTTGAACTCCAAAATGAAGGTACTTCCGATGATATAGGTCAATCAAGGAGTCAACCACAAGTTGGTTCTTAGGCAAAATCACCGGATGTTGGTCCGGAATTCGAAGCCACCTCGAAGTAAAAGAGAAATGAGCTGAGTTTTTAAATGAGAGGCCTCATCAATGGAATCACCACCCGCAATAACGTCGTCGACAAACGTTTGTGTGCGGAGTACTTCGGCAGCCTGAGGGAATGAAGCACCTTCATCGGAGGCGAGCTGATGAAGAGTTCTTATCGCCAGGTAAGGTGAACAACTATGTCCATAGGTTACTGTGGTCAATTGATAAGTGGAAATAGGTTGATCGACATGGTCCCTCCATAGGATCAGCTGATAAGGTTGATCATCAGGGTGGACTTTGATCTGACGATACAACTGACGTATATCGCAAGTAAAAACCACATTATGATAGCGAAACATGAGTAAAAGATCACAAATGTTGGTCTGTATTTCCTGTTCTGTCCACAGGGTGTCGTTGAGAGAGAAACCGTTGGATGTTTTTGCACTGGTATCAAAGACTGTTCGAAGGCGAGTAGTGGTGCTGGATTCCTTTAGAACCCCATGATGAGGTAAAAAGTAGTGAGGTGAACTGAGCTGAGTGTTTTGGGCAAGTATCATTTGTCCAGAAGTCAAATAGTCAGACATGAATTCTGCATAAAGTTGCTTGAAGCGAGGCTTAGAGTTGAACTTTTGTTCGAGAGATTTTAATCGTTCCGCGTTCCCGCGAGAAGTTCCGAGAGGAGGTTTATCTTGTTTGAAAGGAAGTCGGACACAGTAACGACCTGAACTGTCGCTTGTATGAGTAGCGACATAATGAGCTTCACATGCTTGATCATGTGGTGAGAGTTTGAGGTGAAGGGCACTTCTTCATGTTGCCAGAATTTTTGCAGAGAATTGTGCGGTTCCAAGTCATTCACCGTGAATAATGTGGTGGATATACTAGCACTAGATTCCCTTTCACAGGTAGGCAGACATGGAGCTTCTCCCATAACCATGAATCCAAAGTGAGTGCCTAACAGGCACGGCATATTAGAGCCGAGAGAATGCGTAGTTGGAGTCAATATTAAAGGAAAAAGAGCGCCGCCCAGATGAATATCAATGCGACTTGGCAAATGAAAAGTAGGGTCGGCAAGCGTATAAGATTGTACCTTATTTAGTACTTTAACGTCAATGTGAGTACGAGGTAAATCGACGCAAATTTTGTCGAGAATGAGAAAATTATGGTTGGCAGCTATTACTGTGCCATCGAGAGTGTGCACGCCTAAAGATGTCATGCCCCTTGAGCGAGTAAGAGTTTAAGAGAGTCCAACAATGTTGTGATTACTTCTCGTTCGAGTTACACACATTAGTTGAGCTACTTGCTCTGAAATAAATGAGGATTGGCTTCCTGAGTCCACCAGAGCCCGGAAAACATAAGTCGTCCCGGTAGGAGAGGAGAGTTTTACTAAAAGTGTGCCCAGGAGCACAGTTGTACTTTGAGAGGCAGGATTAGTCGCCTGAGAAGTCATACTAATAGGTGACTGAACAACGTTTGTTACACCTTGATCCTGGGAAAGAGAGGACTTTAATGGTGTATGCTGAGGCAGGTGATCGTTGTCGAAATGGAGAAGAGTGTGATGTTTCCTTTTACATTGAAAACAAGTCGAATTGGATTTACAAAACTTCACACTGTGAGCGCCCAAACATGAAATACATCTATTATACGACTTCGCGATCTTCAAACGCTCTGTCGGAGATTTGGCCTTAAACTTAAGGCAGGAATAGATTTTATGGTCTGTTCCTTTACACAGAAAACATAAAGGATGCTTTGTTTCAGACGCTGTGTCATTGACAGAGTTACAAGTCACCAGCGAAGTCCCCTTTCGGTTAACCTGAGTCTTATACATTAACTGTTTTCCGTTTGAAATTTGAGGTGAGTTTGAAGGTAATGAGTTAGCGTTGAGAGTTGAAAAGGAATGTAGTGTCGCGTGTTCAAGTTCACTACATTTTCGTGAGAGGAAGTTGATAATTTCTGCGGATGTTGCCAGGGTCGAGGTGTTATCCCGTGATTGTTCAAGCTTCTTCAGTATAGTAGAATCCAGCTTGCGTAAAATCATCGCTGACAATAAGGGATTGTTACTCGTGATATCAATTTCTAGCCCCTTCAAGGCTTGGGTGTTCTCTGTGTAACTTGTAACAAAGTTACGCATTTGGTTAGAAGTGTAATTGATATTCGGCAAGTCGAGAATTCTATTGAGATGAATTGACATTATTCGACTTGGAGAATGATATCTCTCCATAAGAAGGTCATACGCGACTTGATAATTAACTTCCGAAATAGGTAAAGAGTTAATTAATTTTAATGGTTCACCTGAGAGTACACTGAGCAAATACTGTAGTTTGGTGACAGCATTAAGAGATGTATTTTTATGTATGGTAGAGTCAAAGAGATTTTTGAAAGAAATCCATTCAAATGGATCACCCGTGAAATGTTTGAGTTCCAATTTTGGAAGTCGCAGTGGGATTTGCGACGAGAGTGAAGAGCTAGCTTCGGTTTTTTGCCTAGCAGCTTGTTTCGCTTCTATTGAAGCAACAGTGTAATTTATGCCAGAAACAAGATCATTAACCACAGCCGAAGTTTAGAAATTGGGAATAAAATCGTTATCTTTTTCCAACGAGAGTTCATTGAATAAGTCCAATGTGACTAAAAATTCTTGTTTAATGCTAGCGACAGAGGGAGCTAGGATCATTAATTCCCGCATGATCGCTTTATCAGAAATCTTTTGCGTTAGATCATAAATAGATTGGATCTGGGAAAATAGAGCTTCCTTCTTAGCAGTGATTACCCTTAGTGATTTGGCCATTTTGTAGAATGAATTATATCTACAATAACAATAAGGCTCTTTAAATACACTAACAAAATATGCTATACTAATAGCAAGAGCGATAGAGAAAGCATAAACTAGTTTCTCACAAAGAAATGTAAATATTGAATGTTTGAACTTATGAACGGACGTAAACAGTTGAAGTAAACAAATGTCTCTTATTCAAGGTTACAATAACAAGATATCTTCCAATAATTGCAATAAGAAAAATTTTCAATACAAATTATGAAAAAATGTAAATATTTTAAAAGGAAATATTACAATTACATTGGACAGCATGTAACTGAATGATCTGCTTCAACAACAAGCATTAATAAATATAAATTTGCAATTTAGAAGTAGTGAAATCATAGGTGACTTCTTTTACCATACTAATTAGTTAGCAGAAAATATTTATAAATATATTAACCTATTAACATTAGCATGAGTGGGAAACATACATTTTCAATCATACGAATTGTTTACAAATAGACAAGCGTAGTTAATTATAAAGATATGCTTTCAGAGAGGGTTTGTTATAATCTACTGTATTTGAACAGCTGATAGATAAGAAATTTAGTGAGGTAAGCCTTGTAACAACGACAAGATATTGCGTGCGGTTATATGTACGACACACTTGTGGACATGTTTTAACATAGGACCTTTTCAAAAGATCCGGGCCGTAGGACCAAAAATGTTACATATTTTGCCATGTAACGGAAACATTGATTTCCGGAGGACCTTAAATAATTAAATGAATGAAGTTGACGTTTTGTACATACCTCACTGGGCGAAGTACCACCACTTGTCGGACAGTTATTCGGGTGCACCCTTTTCCGCACTTATCAATTACCTGTTGAACTTAAAGGAATCACTTATATTCAAAATGTCACTATTAATGTTAAGAGTACCTTCGCCACACGATAGGAGAAACAAAGAGTGAGAAATTGTCTAAACCGAGCCTCGTTTAGAACACACAAAAACTACGTCACGTCGAGAGTGACGGGAGAGATATCGTTTAACCGACGATTCGAAAGGAACTGGGCCGTACCGAATCTTGTAAGAGACAAAGGTTGGCCGATAAGGAGTCCCTCTCTGAAGCATTTACACTGTCTTTTAAATTATCTTTAATTTAAAGAAAAGTACGTAACAAGCCTTATGGCCAATTATTGTTGTCAACGTTACTGAAGGTCTATCACGCCTACCGCGTTGTGACCTCAAGTTAGGTCATGTGATAAGTGTATATATAATTGTTATTACTAACTACGAAATGATTAGAGGAGAGGTTAGAAGGAAGGGAGATATTGCACTCAAGTACATAACTTCTAGGAATAAATGTTTTTGAAAATGCTTTATTATCTAATGTAATGAATGTTTTTAATTGAGTGAGTTTTGTTCAAAACAAATGCATAACTACAATCTTTAAACTGTTTCAATATTTTGCACTATGCTATAACCGTCTACTTTGGGAAATTCACCGTATCTTTAATTTTTTAAAATTGTTTAATAAGTGAATATATTACTAGGTAAACATATTTCTTCAGGACGCTACCAATTCAACCATCTCAGCGCGGTGTACTCGATGAATATTACGCTATTCATTTCTGACCTCAACACAATACCTGAACTCCCAGAAGAGGAAGAACGACATGCTAACACCACTGATGTAAACTTCTGAGAATGTAAGAGAGAAGAACAGCAAGAAGAGCAAAATCGTTTTTTAAGTAAAGACTTAGTGTTTAACGTTTTCTTTATATGAATAAAGTATGGAAGAGAAATTTTCTATTAATGAACCTTTCAAACTCGAATGAATTGTTAAAGCTATAAAAAAACCTTTTTCCTATAAATATAATTGAATTTATTTTCAAATACCATTATTCTTCTATTTTGATAGCTTACTAGTATTTCCCTAATAAAATATGTATTTATTTATGTACCAAATAAAGTTGTAAAATGCACATAAATGTATCTAAGTATTATTTGGGTTGATAATTCTACCGAGTGTGGATAAAAACGTCAAGTGTGCAAATATCACATGATCCATACTTCCTTACTCTATCCTTTTTTCTGCTCAATTTACCACTATTTGACCGGCTCTCTTCGTTTACATTTTGTACAAACCTCTTCAAAAAGCCATATAAATAAACCTGTCTGTTGCTAATAATTTTATCAAGTTTCAACTGAATGTCTCTAACACAATTATGTATCGTTGAATAATATAATGATTCCCATAAACTGTTGAACACAGAATGCAATGTAAATAATATTCGAGCTGGTTTGTGAGTGAAAGTTATAATTAAAGAATAAAAATATGGTACAACTCACAAATATAAAATTGTTTATTTCATACGCGTTTCAACGACTAATATGTCGTCATCGTCAGTGAAGATACACAAATCAAATTACCTAAAGAAAAAAATATAAATATACATTAAACATAACCTATAAAGTTTTAAGAAAAGTAAAAACAAAAGTGAAAATCAGATCTGGTCATTGTCAAATGCTAGTAATATATGCTCATCAAAATTAAATATTTATAATCACCATATGTTATTTAATGTAATTATATTAGTAGCTGTGGCTATGAATTTGACAATGACCAGATCTGATTTTCACTATTGTTTTTACTTTTGTTAAAACTTTATAGGTTATGTTTAATATATATATATATATATATATTTGTTAATTTGATTTGTGTATCTTCACTGAGGATGACGACAAATTAGTCGTTGAAACGCGTATGAAATAAACAAATTTATATTTGTGAGTTGTACCATATTTTTATTCTTTAATTACAGAATGCAATGGTTAAATAACTACTGTACGCAGCCAATTATTATTAGATGTAATTAATTAAAAACCTACACTTAAAGTGTAACAATTACAATGGGTATTTAAAATACCTTACTAAAAATGTCTTGGATACAGTAGCTCTTCAGGCATTACAATCTTTATTCAGTAGTTTCGGGGAACTATTTTAATAATAATCGATAGTAGAATTGTCGTTGCCAATAGTTCATAGATATATTTAAGTACACTTTGTGAATATCGTTAAAAGGTATTAAATAAATAATAATTTACTGGACCACTAATAACTGATCAAAATAGGTAACCTAATGTTTTAAAATAAATGGTTTAACTTTATACAAACAAAATTTTGTATTAAATTTACATTATTTCTGTTCAGAGAAAAGTCTAAATGGATATAAGTTTCGACTTCCATATTTACATCTTAAAATGAAAATAGGAGCACTAAGCCTTTACTTACAAAATGCCTTTGTTTTGCGGAACACTGGCTATTCTTCCTTGGACCTCTGGAAGGTATCATAGATGCTGTTGGCCTGTCGTTCTTCCTATTCCAGGAATTCAGGCATTGTGTCATGGTCAGTTTTCGAAGAGCCTAATGGGTATCGAGTACATTGTGCCGTGGTGTTCGAATGAAAAAATAAGTTTACCTAGTAATATAGTTACTTATCAATTAATAGCCTATATAGATAAATAACTCGGTGTGTTTCCAAAAGGGATGTGTCAATAGAGTGTATGGTATATTTGTACTCTGTGAACTTTCTGAAGTTATATGTTAACATAGGAAATGGTTATTCGTTTATAAAAATTTATATTTGTTATTTATGTTTTAGTGATACATAGATATGTAATGGGGTCAAGTAATATTAATGATAATATTCATACGATAAGACATAATATACAATAAATCGTTGGCGGAAGAAAAAACACCTCCTTAAACAATAGTTTCCTTAAAGATTTATAACATAAACTTGCACTTTTTTAAAACGTCCATAGTCTTCCTTTGTTACTGACTGAATAAAATTTGAAACCATAGAAACAGAAATGTTAATTTGCGTATTGTTAACTTATGTCTGTCATTTGTTCAGTTAAAATATATCTGCATATTTCAAAGTTGCACAAAATGTGCTTCATTTAAAACATGAAAGCCTTTAAAACCACAAAAGATAGTCAATTCTCGAAATGAACCATTTATAAAAATATTTTCTGCTAAAGAATTTATTCAAGAACTTTCTAAATTAAATTAAACAAGTTTTCTAATAAAAATAACTTATTTAGTGATTTATTTTAAAAAATGTTATTACTAAATATGGTTTTATTAATAATTAAGTTAATCAAAACAATAATTTTATTTAAATACATCTATATTATCGGGTAAATAACATAAACGATATTTATGTCTAAAAATCAAGTATGGTAGAATATTGATTTACATTCATTATTTACAATCAACCTCTCGAATAGGTTGTAAAATAAACAATGTTGACAACTTTGAAACACCCTTTACAGAATCTAATTACATTGAATCTACCTTTTGTAAGTACGATCTGTCACGCCACTTCAATATATGTGTCAGCTTAATTAATTCTATTTATTTGCACCGATACGTGTTTGCTTTAGGTTATATACTGATTGCTTGCCATGACGTCAGTTGATAATTAGTTATATCCTTATTATTCCCCTGGATATACTAATGACGGCAGTTTGTTATTCATAATGATACATCCGTTTAGTAGAATACTATTACACTACATTTGACTTTATCGTCAATGATTACGTTGTTTCCTGTTACTATATAATAAATATTCTTAGAACTTCACTTGCTTTAGTTACGTTTGTTTTTTGCCATTGTAAAATTGTTAACCAAAAAGATCAAAGGTTTTTAATATTGTTAAAAATTGTCGATATTTACAGTACTCATAACTGAGTATATATAAACTTTTGTGGTATTATATTTAGTGCAATGCTTTAATCTGAAAAACGATAATATATATATATATATATATATATATATATATATATATATATATATATATATATATATATAATTGTTTAATATTCCTGATGATGTTGGTACTGTTAGCCAAGTAAAAGCTTTGAATTGTAAATTCAAATATAATTCTTGTATTTGTATTTTGACTTTTGTTCTTTATTAATACACAAGAATACATATTGCGATATTTATATATATACAATACTGTTATTATACTGTTATATAATACTGATATTATAATACATATATAATACTGTTTTATGTATGAGTAATCTTTGGAGCTACATTTTTGAAATCAGCATTTAAAATTTTAAAATATATCTTTAAATATAAAAGAAAAAATTTTTGTTACACTATTGATAACTCTAATACAACTAAACCGATTGACATAATATTATACATGAAATTTGGTTATATAATAAATACACAAATACCTCTTAACCACAAACTTTCTTTATTTTACCCTTATGTACATTTCAGTTACCATGTAACCATCCTCTGAGGGCTAACATACAAAGCCTGATAGACACTGATAGTATAGTCGTCGTATGTTATCCCTCTGAGGATGGTTACTTGGTAACTGAATGTACATATGGGTAAAATAAAGAATGGTTGTGGTTAAGAGGTTTTTGTGTTTTTATTATTAGATTCAACCCCAGTATATTCCTAATAAATAGTAATTTGGATATATACCCGAGAAAGATATATGAAATTTTGATTTTATAATTTATAATGTTTCATCTAAATCATTTTAACGTAAGAATATGGAGATCCGTTTTCTGGCTATACAGATTTGGGTTCTACCGATGCTGTTGGTTGTATCTATACAGTTCATCGGCAAATGATAAATGCTTTCATTAGTGGGTATTTCTGATGGACGTTCGTGGATCAATACCATATGAATCTGTACAAAGGGTGATGATGTATTGAGCCAAACATTTCGTGCTCCATATAGAGAGGTCAATGAAAACGATAATCTTGGGGCGATTGTCGTAATCGTTTAAGTAATTATTTCTTCATCTTTAATCAGATAATCCCATTATTTTCTATATCATTTTGACGCGTTTCCTATCGAATCCACATGGCCTGTGGAACAAAGAGATGGATAGAAGGCATGATAAGAAACAATGTACGGCATGGTAGGAATGCCAGCGTCAGATTATGGAAAGAACGAGGCATTTAATCGATAATTGTAACGAAAACTTGAATTGAACGACATGAATTAGACATATCAGTTAAATGAATGCACTCTCGTTGAATAAACAATAGATAGACATCTATGATTTACTAATGAACGCAATTTATGATGGAAATATTGACTTATTTTTCCATAATGCCCGTATGGAACAAGGAAGACGCTCCTAATGTCAATTATTTTGGCCAGCTTCCATGGGATATCATACAATCCAGTAGCTGCTGCTTTTTCAGAAATAGTGGCAACATTCTTACAAGGATGGCGTACGTTTAAATAGCTGTTAAACCTTCTAAATAAAAAGTTATTGACATGAACCGTCGCGAAATACTCCGCAATTGTCAAAGTTTTATTAGCACCTATAATCATCATCCGGGATGAATGCACAATGGCGCACAAACATGAATTGGAAGCACTTGATCGAACA
The DNA here is from genome assembly GCA_036971475.1 of Prosapia bicincta. Taxonomy (NCBI): domain Eukaryota; kingdom Metazoa; phylum Arthropoda; class Insecta; order Hemiptera; family Cercopidae; genus Prosapia; species Prosapia bicincta. Next base: position 402,019 of record JBAIZL010000136.1, read on the forward strand.
ATGAAAGATCTGCACAGTGGCTCCAGATGTTTTGGATGGGCAATGATTTTTAAACAGACACTGCTAGTTATTCCACGATCAACTGCTGCCGATTAAATTAATTCTTACCTCAAATCGTCAAATCTGCTGCGATCTGTGAAGAAACTTAAGCTGAAATTCACCACGAGAGTTGCATTGTTTCACCATACATCTGCAGAAAATTTCTCTAAGTAATTGCTGTATTTGTGTATCTCTCTTATTAGAAAAATTACAAATATTAAATTTGTGTTCTCTCTTATTACCATGACAAAATATGACCGTAGATAATTGAAAATAGATTATTAAATTTATAATTTAAAACGAACTTCAGTTATAAAATCCTTACAAAATACGAAACCTAATGAAATTCACTCATAACAATCTTGCAAAAAAACAAATAAAAATATTTTATGTGATACAAAACTTGCAAAATACAATTTAAAAAAATCTTCACTTATAAAAACTCTGTAAAATATAGATAGAAATATACTTCACTTATAAAAACCTCACAAAATACAAATACAAAAACACTTAACTTATAAAAACCTAGTAAATACGAATGAAAATGAACTCCACTTATAAAAATGTCGTAAAATACAAATAGAAATAGATTTTACTTAGAGGGATCAATATTGCAACGTGAGGACTCGCAAGGGATAAAATCTTTCCCAGCTGTTGCAACAATAACTTCAAACCGTTATAAGTAAACAAAAATTGTCAAACTACCTGATGTTGAGACAGAAATATATACAGTGGGAGTTACTTAAAAGGTATGTAAGGGGTGGAAGAATGCCAGGATTTGCAACAGTTTTATAATCTTTGTTGAAAACTCGCTGGGAGAATAATTACCCCGCGTGAGTCCTCTAGGGTTAAACTAATTTCATAACAATCCTAAACCAAAATAATCAGTTAGTCATAATATGCCTTCAAATGAACTCATTCCCCGGATACCCAAAGGGTTAAATCACAGAGAGTTGGGTTTTTAAATAAAGCCCAGTGACTGGTTCTCAGGCAGATTTGGGCGAGCATGCACAAGGTTCTGGCCATAAATTTTTACCTAGCCGCAGACGGTAAAGGGCTGGCGGCGGTATTTGGCGAAAGGTTTGCGGGTGATGTATCGTTAGGCTAGTCCTTTGCAACACACACACACACACACACACGCACACGCACACAAACATTTAACAATAAGTTATATTATACTACAATCGCATCATTTAATAAATGTTTTTTTTTAAATTTGATATCGGTTTTAGTCACTGCCAGAAATACTGGATTCATATAATCGATTTCTTAAAATCTTTTTAAAGTTTACTTTTATTCGTTCAAATGCTGGATACAAATATTTGGTGCCAAATATATCAAAAGAGAGACTGGTTTAAATGGTCTAATTATTGCTTAACTTTGCCCACAAAAACAAAAAGAAATTACTTCTTTCTAAACAGCTACATAAATACCCATATATCATTTTTGTATACTAATAATCTAAAATGTAGATAGATAACATTATACGTCTGTGTATCTGACGTACATTGCGTTTGACTATCAATATATGGTACAAAGTGTAATCGATGTGTACGTCAAAAAGTATTCATTTTTACAACTACATTAAATCGAATAGATAAGGAGAATCTAATTTGTGAAAAACAGCTACATGAACATAAATATATGAGTTTTACTAGACATACATATTTGGAACGTATTGCTAATTTTGCTGTGTTCCTAAAGTACACTATAAGTTACTCGTCTTTAAGATAAACCTTTAAAACAAACATAATCACGTTAAAACGTAAAAAATTATCTTGTGTATGATTGTGTATATTACAATCGTTGATTTTATATAGGAGAAGATGATATATGTTGTGGGTGTATGTATGTCAGTGGAGATTATTTTCCCTGAAGTATATTGCTTCATGGCCAGAAACTCAAAACCTCAAGCACTCGAAATATATTTATGATGAAAAAACTATTATATATTTACAGTAAACGTTTGAACGGATATTGTTCCGTGGGGATACCAAAAGTTTTCAAAAACGATACTCAATAAATTCTGCGGTATCATTATTTCATAAGAACAAGATTCACAATATGTAGCTCGTTTTGAACTTGCATTGCCTGCAGCAAGTATTGCAGACTATTTTACTTTGTGAATATTCTGACAACCATATACTAATACTATACATTATACATTTATAAAAAGTAATCGAATAAATATAAACGAATTACCTGGTAAAAAAAAATGTTGTGTCCTCATGCGTATATTTCCTAGTTTTTTAATTTAAAACATCGGTTCCAACAATTTCGATTCACCTTTACTCACAGTCCGTTCAAGTGCCCTCCTAATATTCATAGCCTCACCCACTTCCAATCCATCTAAAAATTCCCATTCATTTTTTTTATTTTTTTATGTAACCCATGGCCTCCATTTATGCATATTATAATCAAGACAAAATATGCAGCTAAAATCTTCAAAGCCTTTAACAAACCAGCTTTATCAAAAGCTCAATACTGAGAGCTTTAGAACTTCATTTAGGCGAAAGATTTCGAACATTATGCTTATTTATACATTTTTTTGTTTTCATACATACTCTAACTACAGACATTTTATTTAAAATTATAATTCTTATATACGCATATGAATGAGAAATAACAATTATTAGGATATTTTTCATTGTTGCTATTTGGATAAAACTTTTACACTGCATATATCCTAAGATAATAAACGAATAAATCGTAACCGATATTGTAAAAGACACTCACACACAAACACACACACACACACACACACACACACACACGCACACATACACAGAAACAAACCTTTGAAGGAGCCTGACCCTCTAGAGGGCGCGTCCCCCAAATGACGGATAGGGGAATGTCTTTATCTGTTTTTTTAAGATGAGTGGTAGGAAAGAAATAACATACCTACTGCGGACCAACAGGCAGAAGTCCAACCTCTTTGAGTCTTTGGCAACTCAATGTGTATTAGAAAACAACGGTATATTAGTGCCCCAAGTTATCAACCTGGAAACAGCAAATCTCACCTGCGGTTCCGATCTGGTGCGAACTCAGATGGCCACGGATTGTGGGGGCGACAAGTCACACTAAGAGATTATATCATCTCACGTGTGGAAATATATGTATATATATATATATATATATGTGTGTGTGTGTGTGTGTGTGTGTGTATGTGTGTGTGGTGTGGTGTGTGTGCGTGTGTGTGTGTGTGTGTGTTGAGACGGCCAAAAACCGTTTCAAAATATACAAATTTTACAAAAGAAGGCAAAATAGGTAAAATTGTTTCAAATAAAAATGTTAAAACGCAAAGTGGTCTAAAGGGCTGGTTTTTGCTAACAAAACGAAAGAGGAGGAACCCCGATTTATGAGAAAAGAGGGGACGGTATTCAGCGTTAGGAGAAGACGGACGTTGAACCATGGACTGGCAGATGCCGTTCCGAGGCTAAACGATATTCCATAGCCCAAGATGGAAATGGGGATGGTCAGCTCTTCAACCGCTACTATTCGTATATAAATTTCTTTGTAATGTAATAAACAGTATTAAAGATGGCCTTAAAATTGTTCAGTTGCGTCCGCTAGCACATTCCAGACTCCACAGAACCAACCTAGGGAGAAGTGGAGTGAGATGCAGTAAAGAGTTTTGGGACAAGTCAAAATTTTAATAACAAAAATAACCATTTATTAATTTAAAAACAAAATTTCAAAATTAATAATACAGATTTCATTAAACACAAAACTATTATCAAATTAACTTTTCATCAGAATAAAAAATATATAAGCAACTGACATTTTATTCAAATTTAAATTACTAATATCAAGATTAAAGTTTATGAAATTTTTACAAGGTCAAATTTAGGCAGAAAAATTCCAATGCCATTAATAAAATTATATATTTAAATCGAACGACGAAAATTGAATGAAAATTTCAAATTAAATTTAAATTGAAATTTACATTAAAATCGCTTAAAACTTTGTTAATATTATTTATTTTATATCCATTAAAATTACATCATACAACCAGTGATAAAAATATGTAATATCGAAAATCCTATACAATTTCATGAGGGCCCTAATGATAGTGCACGTGAAGTATATGCACGTGTTTTACCTAACGTCCTTGAAGAATCTATAAATGTCTTTTTTGTATAATATTCATAACAAGACATCTATTTACCAAAATCATCCGGATTTTTTTAATTACAAGAATTAAAAATAATATGGGGAAAAGAGGCATTTGTATATAAAATCAGTTTCCATTATATACTTAAGGTATAATATTCTCGTTACGACAGATGTCAGAAATGTATTTTAATATATTAAAAACATAACGATAATTTATAGTTGTTTTAAAAATAACCATTGACAATAATTGCCTGCTCATTGAAACTAGTAGCAAATATAATAGGTAATAAATAAAAAGCAGTAAATTCAAAAAACATTAAATTTAAATTGAATAAATAATTTTTAGCAAAAAAACTATCATCAAACAATTACCTACAATTATTTAAATTAATAATTTTTATATAGCCTAATTTTCAAGATTTCTAATGTTTAAGGTATAATTTATAGCTCGGAACTGAAACAATTCAAAAGCTTTAAAGAGAACTTACTGATTTTGGATTTGATTGATCTTTGCTTAGGTCAGTATTACAACAAAGGAATTCCGCCTTAACCCCATTAGACGGGAAACAAGACAAATCATAATTAGGTCACTATTCCCTTGTGACTGTTACTTATTTGAAAGGGAATATTGGTGCTTGCTTTGGAGATGCTAATTAAACACAGAGTTGGCTTAATTACATTTAATATGTAACCAATCCTTGTGTTGGACGAGTAACTCAATCAGATGTTTGCCATTTTTTTATTAAATAAACTATTCAAACTACTTTAACATTTACTCAATTTTTACAAACCGGCCATTATGTAGAGCTATTTTGTCGCTAACAAATATTTTGTTTCGGCCTGTGTAATAAAGACTCTGCAATTTTGTAACGCTTTTTAGTCGAATATAAAGCATTTTATTGTATACATACACGTTATTATACATATGAATAAAGACTTTGAAGACACATACAAGACCGACCAATCGCATATATAGGAAATTGAATGTAAGATTTGTCAAAAATAAATAAATTCAAATTCTCATATTGGAAGGATTTACGTAATGAATGAGTTAATTTTATTCACGCCTTCCTTATAAACGTTCAATTAACCGATTAAAGAATATATTAATAAATTATTTGTATACAAAGTACATAATAAGTTAACATAAAATACGTAGTTATTTATAACCAGATAAACATATATCAACAAGTTGAACCTGAATGGGTGTTGTCATTCATTTTGTTTGGGAACATCTCCACCAAAAACTTCCATTTTTTCTATGAACTCTTTAATTTTATAGGCATTTTTCTTGATTCCATTTACAGTCGTTCTAGTAAATCCGTATTCTAACCATAGCATAACCACACTATTTCTGTTTTTTTAACCGTTGTAGATTTTCATACTTATCAACCGACGTTAAAGTGTTATAATTACCTATTTAGATATTTCCCCTTTATGTAACTAATGTTGAAAAAAATTATAAAATGAAGAAAGGTATAAAAAAACTGTACTGTAGGATGAAATTTGTATAAACAACAGTCTAACCTATAATGCAAAGCAGTCTCCTATACTGTGGTCCGTCATTACTGAAGACGTCTATTAAATGTTTTCACGTGTATCAGACGTGTGAAATCTAAGAATTTTTTGAGAGGTTTTATCAGCAATCGAATAGCTCATATCAAGTATCGGACTTTTCCGACGACTGGCGCCTATAGTCCCTACGAATTGACAGTAGAGACATTCGGAGATTGTTTGTTATTATTGTGACCAACATGGTGACTCCTGACTATTGCTACTTGAGATTTTCCCGTTATAATTGTGACGAAGGAGGTGAAGAATAACAAAAGGTAATGAGATAAAGAGTGACTAGATAGAGTGGTTATATTGTATATATGTGTTATATGAAAATTGAAATTAAGAATATCATGAAAATTTAAATATGCTAATGTCTGGAATATAATCACAATATATATTTGTTGAAACGAACTGTACGTGAATATTCTAATAAAAATAATAATAAGTGTAATAGTATTTATTATACTTTCTTTGGATTTTTGTTTTACTATCTATTCAATGAATTAACTTTTTCACATTCATAAATCATCCTACCGGAATTGATTCCTCCGGAGTTCATTCTTCCATAATTAATCTTTATGGAGTTCATTCTTCCAGAATTCATTATTCCGGAATTCATTTTTCCAGAATTCATCATTCCAGAATTTATTCTTCCGGAATTCATACCTCCGGTATTAACTAGATAGCTTTGTCTTTTGTGCTGATTAGTACTATAGTAAAAAATACACTTTTTTAAAATATAATATAATATATTAGAAAGCTGTACACAAACCTATACATTCAAATATATTTTGAAACCTATTGGATTTCATCTAATACATACACTTTAAAAATTGAGTTTTGTTATTTCAAATTATTAGCAATATGTGTCTTTCTTTAAAGGATATAAGAAAAAGCTTTTTCTTCTGGTAAGGAATCGGTTTTGGATTCGAAATACGTAAAGGAATGTTTTGAAACAAACTAAAGGTCTTTTCAGTCGTTACATTGTCTATTATTTATCGTATTAAATCAAAAATATTCAATATTTATTGAAGTAAAATAAATAGGAAATAATTAAATGTGTGCGAAAAATGTGTGTTTCTATAAAATGGGCCAGATCGCCCTTATATATCATAAACGTTTTTATTTTGAAACTGATTCTTTATTCTTATCAATCTCGTCAGCTTTATTAAACATGATCTTGATCTGATACCCTACAATCAATGAAACATTACACGGTACCCAACAGGTTTGGTAAAACAAGGTTTACCCTAGTATCTACTTACCCATAATGATCACAAATAAAACCCTCAATCATCATTTCCTCACACGGCTATGGGTAATATGCTTAAGTTTGAATCACTTTTCTTAGGATAGAGGTAGCCCAATTAAAATAATGAGCGAATATAGCTAGTAAATGGAAACACCTTTTTTCCCAATGCAGTTTCCTATTTTTTTTATATTCTATGAAAACGTAAATCGAAAAGAAATCTTTTATAATCATATTTTCCACTAATGCAATTTACACATAAATAAAAGTATTAAGCGTGTAAGTAGCTTACTTAAAGTAGTTTCCACAGCTGGAATAACTGTTATCTCTTTCAACCTTTAAGACTGTATATGTACCTCTGAAATGTAACCTGAAATTCATCCGGTATATTTTGGGATGAGAGGGAGAGAGGTAAGATAGGAGAGGAGGAAGAGAGAGGAACAAACGAAATACCAATTAAGAAATTAACCAATATATTGTGCTCTGCGGACATGATGTCCTGGGAAGTCTTCATTACTTCTTTTTTTTCTAGGTGAAAGTACAGGTAGCTGCACTAAGCTGTTTTAATTAATTATTTTATTAATAAATTAAAACCGATTATTTGGCAATCTGTATTATTCTTTCGAACTATGCTGGGAACATCATTTACATACCGCTATCTTTACCCCTATTAAGAAAAAAATTACATATGGCACTTATAAAGGAACATTACACATCCGGCAGTAGGTATAAATTCTTTGCTAGTGTTGAAAAAAAAAATCAATAAGTGAGGAAAAATAAATGTTTGACTTTATGCTATTACATAAAATAAATTAAATTTATTAATCTTATCTAATACCTATTACATTATATATATGTATATATATGTTAATATTTAAATAACTAAGAATAATAATAGTCATTAATTGAACAATGTATATAGTATAGAATGAAACATTATGTCAATAGATCAACGTAATTGTTGCAACATTATTTTATAAGCCATCATATTTATAAAATTATTCATATTAGGCAAATAATTTTTTTTCAAAAATCCCCTATCTTGTTTTGTTTTCTAAATCTCTTCTCCTTCACTGCAACGCCTATTTCCATAACACAAGCATAACTTTAAACGTTGGACAGGAAAATTTAAAATCTAGTGTTTCGGATTCAAAAGAAACACGATATGTTCCGACAACAAAAACAAAATTTATTATTTTTATTCCACATAATTTTGTTATTCTAATATCCATTTTTAAATGTTAAAACCAGCTTTCTTGTTCCATTCATGAATGCAGAAACAATTACAAAGAAGATTCTGCTTCACATGTAAACAATTTTATTTCTTACCAAATATTATCAAATTAAAAGAAGGAATTTATATATTGTAACATTATTTTAGACAGTAAATTTAATGTAATACTATACAGCATTCATTGGTAGAATTATTTAAAGATAAATAAAATACATTTATGAATTAGATTATTATTAAATATTATGTTAAGTTATAAGTGGTAGAGGTATAATATTTCCACAGACCATTATATCGCATAGTGTAACATAAAACACACCAGCTGACAGATGTGGGCCGGAGTATTGGACTGAAGATTAAGACATGCTGGGCAACCCTAGCGTACCTTCTTCTTTTCTGTAAGCCTTCGATGTACAAGCTTTCGCAACGAGATGTAGGCATACGAGAAAACCTTTTGTTTTAAATGTCATTGTTGTTCCTTTGTTTGTCATTGAAACTTAGTTCATAAGGAATTCTTTCTAATATGTAATGTATATAAATGACTCAATTAATAACGTCTCACCATGCTACGCATAGCCAGATCCAAAACCGATCATGGGTAAGTGGTATGCAAAAGTCAAGTTCCACCACTTAAGTTCTTTCAGCTAAGTGTTTAACTATTAATACAAAATTTTATGTCTAAATGTAGTTGTTAAAACTTAAGCTTAGACCAGTAAATAGTGCAAGTTTCGGAATTTGAGTCGATGTAAAAGAAAAATCCACATATTGTTACTAATAGATATTCTCAAGACTAATAGTTAGAATCAGTATTAAAAAATCTATTAGGTCAAGTTTCAATTTATTGAAGCAATTTTGTTGTGGATATATCATAACTATACCACGAATTCTTAAACTGAATCGATTTTAAATTTTACCGGTTAAACATTTAAAAAAACAAGAGAACAAATTGAATGATTGTCTTTAGATTTTTTTTACTATAGTTATGCATTTCAAACACTTATATTGTTTTAGAAACCAGTATTTATCTTTGAACCATAAAAGCTGAGATATGAGTTCCAATGCCTTTACAAACACAGCTTTATAATGGTAACATTTCGTTGCTGTCCGTGTGCAGCTTTACTGAGGGTGAAATGTCACGGTTGTTTTCATTGGGATTTGTATAGGGTGATTTGAATTTATCTATTCTATTTTCAAACAAGCTTTTTTGTAAATGATTTGAAAGAAGTTTTTATCTTGTAAAACATATTTTATTTTTAGAAGTACGACTCATCTAACTCAACCCGTGCATTTAAAAAGGACTTGGAAAACTATTTATTTTATGTTTTTCACATCTGTTATTGTAAACAATGAAAATGTTTTCTAAAAAAATTACAAATTAGATGCGCGCAAATACATTTTCTACGTAAAATTTATTGTGGTTTCAATATTTATAGTAAAACCTAAACGTTAATTGAAATATGGTCAGGTCTTGGATAACAAATTTTACACCTTATTCTTTCTTGAAAATGCAACATACTGCGAATTGAAGATTAAATAAGCTACAAAATATGCTTGAAAGTTGAAACACATTCCATGTGTCTGCAGATATTAGGCCTACATATAAAATGTAGGATGCTATTCCAGGCAAAATAATTTTGTTTCACAACATATTTCATTTTTTTATCATCAAATGGCTTTGACATTGAATTATATGGAAAAAACAATTACGATATAAGTTCCGTAGTTTTAAATTTAGAAACTGTTGACATTTCAAATAAAATTCTAACTCATTACCACAATACCAGATTATTCGCATTCAGATTTTCACAAACTATGTGAAAGCATGAGTGCGTTTTTAGTGTAGCCTCCGAACTAAAACCTTTGGATCGGTAATTTTCCTATGTGTTTTCCATGATATTAGGAAATAAAGAAGGTTTGGGAAACGGATACGGTTCATAAATTATTATTGTTTGTCTAATATGAAACGAGAGACTCTTCTGAATATTTATTGATGGGCTCTTTGAAGAAGACACACATAACCAGTCAAGATAACGGTTTGTCTAAATTTACGGTCAAAAACAATTTAATCACAATATGAGAAGATTTTTTTTTCCAATTTCGAGTTGGTAAATTTTAAATCATGTACAAGTCTAAATTTATCCTCTTGGTTAAAATCACTGAAATTATATTAAAATAGGATTTTATTGCACTGCACTTGACTGATAAAATGCAATTCTAGTCTGTAATGTATTCAACTAGAGTGTTAGTCTAGAGAAAGAAGTTTAGCTCTATCAATCCCCTTATACATAACAATAATTTAACAGTTGTTCCAAAAACAGGTTTATTGTGAGATTGCTCCCTTAATAGATAAAGGTACAGTCTATCGTGAGTTGTATATTTTCATAGTTTCTGTAAGCTTAGTAATCTGTCAAATCATTATAACAAGATTTACTCTGTCAATCTTTCTGTGCAGGACAATCATATGACAGTTGTTCCAAACCTAGAATAGCCTAAAGAGTCAATTGATCAATTGAATAATATATCCAAATTTGTAATTGATTTTAGTAGTTAAGTGTCACGATTATAGACAACATCGATTCTAATGGGATCGAGCAACTGGCGATATTTGATTCTCCATTGGGTAAAGTCCCGAATCCGAATCTTGTGATTTTAGCTGTAAAATACGTGTGCAGTGTTATTTAGTAAACAAATAATTAATGGTTAACAATGACTTATTTATTTACTAGTTGCTTTGAGTGAATTAAACCATTAAACAAATGCTGGTTCAAGATAAATAAAATATTACTAATATTATTGATGATGAACAACAAAGACGATCGGAAGCGTTTCTTTTCCGTTTGTTTTTCACTGCTTATTCTGCTCTGATATCTCATTCTCACTCAGCTCGATTCTCTCTCTCTCTCTCTCTCTCTCTCTCTCTCTCTCTCCTCTATCTATCTATCTATCTATCTATCTATCTATCTATCTATCTATCTATCTATCTATCTCTGGAAGCCAATGAACTGGAAGTCACAGTTTCGAAACAAGTTTTTTATACATTTTGCATTCACGGATAGGCTGGTTGTCAAAAATATGTAAAACTTTATATCATAGCATTATCTGTTTTATCCCCCAATTAATTTTGTAATGCACCCGAATTTCCCTTTAATATAGAATATTTACGAAATCGACAGAAAGAAAACTCTGTTCTGATAGTCTTCTATATCGATATGACATGGATTTGGAATAGTTGTAGCTCGATACATTTTGATAGTTTGATGCCAAACAAACTACAAAATAAACGTGACGCCACGATCGTTGTTCCAATATGTTCTAATTTCGTTTCTTCGTCACCCTTGATGAGCAGTTTTAATTAATTTGATTTTAGTGCAGTTACTACTGATTTAAGGTACTTTGTTGTCCGTTATCGATCAAGTGTTACTTTTTTGATATTTATATATATTTTTAAAGAGACTTTCCTCAACGTCGAGTACTACATGTAACTAGCGGTGAAACCAGATTGAGACACAGCGTGTTCAGATGCTTGTGTTATTTAACAGAAACTTGCAATACATGCCAGACTATGAAACTACTGTACATTAATCCTAGAGGTCTCGCGCGGGGTAGTTATTCTCCCAGTAAGTTTACAACTAAGATTACAAATAGTTGCAAATCCTGAAATTCTTCCCTCCCCTACATAACTTCTAATTGACTCACAACTGTGTCTATTTCAGTCCTTACATGTTATAGTTATTTTATCAACATTTGTTACAAACTCTTAACCCAAATCGGAATGAAATGGATTTTATTATGTATACTGAGGTTCGAGCGTATCTGCCATTATTAACATTGAAGCCATAATTTTTATTGACGCGTTTGTGAGACGTTTTAAATTATAACCTTCTATGAACTAAAGTGTCATTTGCTAAGCAACTGAGCTTCTTTATACAATATTGCATATGAGCTTTGAGATACCTATAATTTTGTGAGTAATTTAAATGATTCAAACAAATTTCATTGCAATCTATCACTTTCAGTAGGTTTAATAAATAACTATGTGATACGGAGAACTTTGTATTGCCTAAAGTTCAATGAATAACGTGTTGACATTAGCAAAGCCTAATTTAGTATATTACGTATTAAAAGATGAACTTAGAGAAGTCGACTGAGATAAATGTGACAATAATCGTTCTTGAAATATTGGTATTTATTTATTGAAGTGCATTCAGATATACAATAATACAACATAAATTGGAAGGAATTCTATGAAATATTTTAGATAATATATGATAGCATATAAATTCATATTTTATGCTAATTGGGCACGTGAATAATAAATGTTGAAAAAAATAGTTTCGTTGCCGAAAACCTTTCCAGAAATGTACCAAACATTTACACAAAGATTCATGGCGATCGGATCAGGCGTTTAGTAATCCATAAGACTCATACAAACATACACATACATTCATTTTTATAATCATATAAATTAGAATAAAAGAAACAAACTTATATAAATTAGTTTGGGATACTAAATGAGAAATTAATTAGATTAAGTGAAATATAAAAACATACGTGCCAAAATATTAGTGTAATATTGTTAAACCATAATTTCTGGTAGCCCAAATGATTCAGTATGAATGAATCATAAAAACTTCGAAAACAAAGATAAAAGTCAACCGTTTTGTAAAAAACAAATGTAGATGTATTATTACTAATTTAAGTAAAACTTAATACATACAACAATGTATTTATCTCTAAATACATATTTCTTGAAGCTATACTTCAGAATAAAATACATATTAAAAAAAATTATTTTGTATTATAAGAGATAGGTAAAAGTTTCAACACGTGATGGGACGTTTTTAATAACATACGATTATTTTACATTTGTTTATACAAATTATCAAAATGTATCCATCAATTGCTTTGAAAATATTGTGGAACCCTTCAAATCAGAACTAATTGGGGCTATATAGTGTTCGGATTTGTCGAAAAAGATTGGATTCCGAATTTACTGTGTAATTTGCATTTGACATAAGTGCGTTGTTTTAAATAAAGACAATATTAGAGCTTTCATTACATATTTCTGTATCAATACTATACTGTAAAACGTTTTTCAAATTTTTTTTTTTTAAATTTGAAGTGTTAATGTCACTAGACAAAGAAGAAAGTTTGACAAAGTTGGCTGTTGAATTTAGTGTTGGTAAGGTTACAATAAGTGACTGGTAAAAATTCGTGCAAAAGTTGAACAGTTTTCTAGTGCTACAAGTGAAAAGTCTTTGGGCCAACGTCATCACGCGAAAGTTTCTGTGGATGGAAAAATTGACAAAGCTGTTTGTTTGTAGTTTAAAACAAGAGAGGAAGAAAGGAGTTCCTATTAGTGGTCCATTATTACGAGAAAAGGCATACATTTCTATAATGTATTAATGTTCTTATTTTATTGTGCTTCTAAAACGCTTTTCCTTTAGATTATCAATTACAAGGGTATTATCCTTCCTTCCATCGATGTAAAAACCTTGGAGGGTTTAGAGTTCTTCTGTGCTCGGGTTTTGTAGTTCTCTGCGTTTAGATTTTTTAAATATTCTTATTTTACGTTTAACAACTACATGGGAGTGGTCGTCATTATTTATAATACTGATATCTTTCAGAACGCTTGATGCTACAGCGGCTTTTAAAAAGGCTTTAACTTAAATAACCTATTGATATTTGAGTCTTTTGCACTACAGCAAATTAAGAGCTAATGTTTGTTTCACACTTATTTGCTATTTTTTAAAGTTTTAATTAAACAATTTTCGCTATAGAGATTTAAAATAATATATTCTAAGGACAGTAGAAATAATTGGAAAATGGCTTAGATTTGGAAAACGCCAACATTTTGAGTATGAAGCGCTAGCTAGGGATACATTGTTTACTTTGCATTATACTTTTCTACCCTAGACGCACGTTTTCTGTGGTAGAGCGTAAAAACTTTTTTATAGCCCACCCTATTATACATGTATTTATCCGGTTTTCTTTGTAAGTAGATCATATGTCTATGTTCACACGAAAACTAACAACTTTTATAAACTTTTACAGAGTTTGGTTTGTCTTTCACCTTTACACCATCTTTTTAATAACGAAACACGTTTTTTTCTTAATAGAGCAAATAGCATATATTCCTAAAATTTCGTGCACTGTAAATACAAGGAATAGGTGCTCAATAAAAACGATTGATAACGTGTTTATTCCATTTCTAATTACATATATTTTCAAATGTATGTTAAGGCCTAAATTGATACTGCGTGATTACAATATAGGTAAAACTGATGTAAACATTCATGTAGGTGAGCATAACTACAATTACTTACTAATTGTAGATATTACACGGTAAAGGTTAATACACAATTTTTTCATATTATATAATCATTGATCTAGCGCTCGATATTAATTGGCAAATACTACAGAAAGTTAATTAGTTGAGCGTAAATAAGGGATTAATGCAAATATAACTGCCAATATTTGTTAACGGTTTTGTTCTTTAACATAAATTTTAAAGAATACGGTGGTATGGTATTCACCCATTAGACAATAAAGACATTACGTTTATCACGAAAAAAAAGTTATTGTATTATTACTCGTTGTAATATTGTAAAGGAAACTATGAAAATACATACATCAGTTGTTTTGATTCGAACAGATTCTACAATTTATATTGTAGTGGTGCACCTATTGTTGTAAGTTATAGGTTTAATAATACCCAATTTATTTTTAATTATCATCCTCCGTGAAAGCATTCATGTTTATGTAAACATTTGTAGATACATAAAAGTATTAACAAACATTTTCTACTCTGTCAAGGCGTATAAGTGATTTAATGTTGTATATAATAAATGTAGTTACGTTAACTTAAATTACTGGTTAGGCACTAACTGTATGGGAAACATAGTTGTTTTAAATCCACTAAAATATGTACAAGTCCTCCTAATTTAACAAGAGATATATACGCATTCATTCTGTACACGTTTATACCTATTCATTATGAATTCGTCTATTTAGTATTTATAGATTATTGAATTCAAAAACAAAGATATATTTTATTTCTGGAAACAATAAAGAGGAAATGAGCGTTTTTTAAAATTGTATGTAAGAAAATAGAACTAAATTATTTTTATAGGTTTTAAAATATTGCAAATTGTTACTACGAAAAACAACACTTGTTTTAAACGTAGAAAAACATGTATGACAGTAAACATTTCGATTTATAATTTTATAAACAGTACATCAACAACGACTTCAACATAACATACATGTATTTAGGATCTAAATAGGAGCATATTGATTACACTTACCAAATGAATTTAATGAATTTATTAAATGTTTAATTCAGATGTTACTAAGTATGTAATAAAACATTCAAATTAAGAAAGAATAAATGTACAAAATTAATAATTTAATCGACATTACCTTACACCTATCGTAATTTTAATTCCAAATAAATTCCTAAGGCTATGTATAAGACGTTATAATAGGGTAGAAAATATTTAACACAACTGATTTCATTGTCAAAATTATTGCGATGCATGTTAACAAATGTAACAGATCGTCCGTACAATTTTACGAACTTGACAAGGGGTCCAAGTAGAACAATTCGCAGGCCCATAAATTCATGGAATCTACATACGCCCTTTAAATACCTATGTATTACAAAATATTATTGCATTGGTTTAGTGTAAATGCAGTTCAGAAAATTTATGAAAACCTAAATATTACAGTTAGATTGCTGAACATTATAAAAATAACATAATAAAAATATACGTGTCGACAATTATATAAAGACGTTATAAATACAAATAACTAGTTTCATTCCTTCTGATGCTAAGAAAAAAAAATTAGTTACTTTTGAGTTTGAAATTACAATTAATATAAATGAATATATACTTGTGACCGAATCACAGTATTAGAAGGCAAAGTAGAAAACGAATCTCCGTAAAACTTATCACATTTTTCTCATCACACTCTACAGAGAGTTGGACTGTTGTAGTGTTTTTCCAAGAAAGTATTCACTTTTTTAGACTCTATTGTATAAAGCTGATGCTGGTCTATAAATTTTCATTTTATCCCTGTCCATTTCATCCATAATTTCTAAAGAAATTCTTCTTTATTGAAAGGATTCTTTCTTTTATAACTACATACAGGCTTTGGGCTACCTTTGGGTTAACCTTTATTTCATTTCTAGCTACTGGACAGTTGGCTAAGTGCCAAAACTTTGATTTATAAATATATAAATACATTCAGTTCAAATACAGCTGGGATATATCTGTTTTAAATTTTAATTATTGAATAGATAATTGGAAAATCTTTATTAACAATATTTGTCATCAGCTACAGGTTAAAAGTATTTCAATGTGAATGGATGAATAATAACCTAGTTTATAACCGATGAATATATATATATATATATATATATATATATATAGATAGATAGGTATAGATATATAGATAAATAGATATATATAGTTAAATATAAAGAGATTGTGAGTAATTAGATATAAATGAAAAAAAAGTTTCATATTAAAGGATAGAACATATTTCACTGTACTATATAATAATGTATAACGTTTTTAACTCAATAATTATATACACGTTCTCTAAACATTATTTTAAATTTGTACAGCTTTAGTTGTAACACACTTTAGACGGTGTTACATATTAAAATAGCAAATTTCAGAAAACAAACGAGAATAGATTCAAAATTGTAATAATGTATGACTATGTAAAAAAAAATTGTTATGTATGATAAATATTTTTAATGAGATCTCTGGCTGATAGTGACATCTAGCGAGAAAAACTTAAAACAAGTTATCAAGCTAGGGATGCGCCCCGCTGATGCGCGATAGGTAGGAAGGTGGCTCGCAACTAAATTATCTCTCTCATTTGGCCAAGATGTAACAGGGAACGGACGTCTTCAAATAGCAAGAAAACTTATTTAGTTTCTTTTTATTTTAATTAATGTAAAGTTATATTTTCTTTTAATCATGGCATAGAACACACCGTACGATACCAGGTACCAGATGGGTGGCGGACTTATTGAGGGCTTTTCCCGATGCTTTTCCACGAGGATGATGCCAGGCTTTACCGAGATTTTCCACGAGGAGGAAGCGAGGTTACGACAAGTTAATACAGCTAAGTGGGCGATTTAAGACTTTTAAAACTTAATTTCAAAATTTAAAATGTTTCGCAGCAGAATTCTAAATAATGAACATTGAACTTTTTAACTAATAAGCATAACTATAATTACGCATCTTTTGGTGCCAATATGTTCACATAAAATTATTAAATTTGATTATACAAAAAAGGCAAGTAAACTCGAATACATGTTCATTTTCAGCCATTGATTAATTAATTAATTGAAAAATTGCTATCCTTAAAAATTTATAAATAGAATTAAAAATGTTCCATAATCCGTAACTGAGTGTTAAAAATTTATGTGTCATGATTTTTATTTTATCTGTCTATCTTAAAATAAAAGATTATAATTTGCTTTAATTGAATAAAAATATATATATATTTTTTTATCTTAGTGATAGAACCCGTTTCCAACCCTTCAATGTAAAAGTAACCACGGATATAATTCATCATTACGTTAGAAACTAAAGATATAGTTATTTATACCTTTCGGTTCTAGGACTGCCATATTTTGTTTATATAATCTGCGTTTTGAGAAATTTGTTAATGCTTGCTAATATAAAATCAAGAGGCCGTAGATGATTCCCTTTCGTGCTACTGACTTTAAGGTTGACAACAACCAAGTGTGATTGAAACGTTTTATCACAATGAGCTTCCTAAAAAAGTTTCCTTAAATTATAGATCCATCACACATTTAATTGGTTTTAAATAAATTTGTCGCCCATTATCCTGTCACTTAATTCTATATAAAATTATAAGTAGTTTTAAAAACGTTCATTATATGTATTTAGTTTTAAAGTAACATAGTTGTTTGATAATGTTGATAATGTACAAAAATGCCAAGAAAAGTTACAATTGGTCTTTCTTTGGCGATTTTGCAGGCTGGGATTGTTTTTATAGAATATTACTGCTAAATCCATTTCAATTTATTTTTAATTTTTCATTTATTTCTCTTGAAACCTTCTCTTATTTTTCCCGGATGGTTATTTAATTCGGTATATTTTACAACTTTTCAGTGTCTTTTAATTTCCCCACCTTATTATTATAAATGTATTCCCCAATTCAGTTTTCTTTAGGAAACATTTTACGTAGCCAATATAAGGACATGTTTTAACAATTTGTTTTGTTTACAATTATTGTCATCACCTTTTATGTTTATAAATCATATTAGTAAATGCTTTCTCTATTAGCTAGTAATTTTGTTTTGATTGGGTTTAGAACGGTTTTTCTTAAGTCTTTATAGCCCTATTAGAGTTTAAAACGTTTATGCTCCTTTTTTTAATTATTATATAAATAAATAAAAAAATAAATATATAATATTAGTTTTTCAAATTAACATAACCCTTATAACGTTATTGCTTGAGACAATATCATAGGATAGCTACCTAGCCAAACAAGTCTCTATGTAAATATCACAGCATCGTTATCTAAATCTGTTGTGAAAGGATAATGATACTGGATCTCTTCGTTGTTATGTCACGTATTTGGAGCATAGAATTGGATGAACTGTTCAGGTGAGCTATTGTGTAAACTGCTCAGTCTGACAAGTTTGAAAAGGTAATATTATGTGGCTTTATTCCTTCCATTTGGAGAGAATCAGTGCATTTATAACGTGCTTCATATGAATAAGGTGTTTCGAACACTTCCTCGGGATATGCAATGCCCGTATCCAAACCATATTAGATTTTTATGAATATTTATATGTACAATTGCTTTTTCGATGGATTCTATTAAATATTTTCATTTCATTCATCTTAAATTCGTAGGGATATCTTACTTTCAACGCTGCGTAAAATAAAATTCCAATAAACTGCATATTTATTATGTAGGCCCCATACTTCTAGTTATTATAGGGGCATAATAATAGTTCTCGCTGTTTCGCTGATGTTATAAGAATTATTAGGTTTACAATAACTCTCATGGTCCACAAACACTCACACACCTACACTATATATATATATATATATATATATATATATATATAGTGTATAAATCTCTTTAAACTATATAACAAGAAAAGGTTTTACTGAGTTTACGTAATAAGTAACTTCTTTATATATACCAGTAGGATATTTAATCAGCTGTTAAATTCGGAAGAATATACATTGCCATGAACTTGTGCACTCTTTGGAAAAAAAATAATAATATGTCATGAAAATACAATTCATTTTTAACTATGTGTAATTATATTTAGAAATATAGAATAATCTGTGTTTTAATATAATTTTAAGACATTTAAATATTAACTAAGTTTTGATTCCAAACGAAATGTATAGTAAATATATTGTAACATGAATTTTGATTTCCAATATTTTATTAAAAGTATATAGATTTCTCTTTATGAGGTTTAAATAAAGTGTTTTCATATTATGCCATAACGCTCGAGTTATGTGCCAACTATTTTACTCAAGATTTATATACTGCTGCTATTAATATGTTCAGAAATAAAATTGTAAAACACAATTTCGACTTTAGTGTTTTGATTCACTTTGTGCTCAAAGATGCTTATCATTTATTCTCTCATCTCCGAATCTCAGAGTAGAACTTCTTTACTTTCGATTTCCTGAGTTATGCCTCCAGCTCCCAAAACTTGACTGAACCCTCCGGCTCCACAGACCCCTGCCCACACCGAATTCCCTAACAGATGTTTCTTTTTTGAATACTTGATCGCTTCTCCATCGATTTCTTCCCTTTTTATCTGTGTTGTCAGCCATTGATTTTCGTTTTTCCAACTTTAGCCAAGCGTTTATGTGGTCAAGGTATCCAAACTTTCTTTGCTTTTTTACATGCGCCATATTTAGGTATAATCTATTTTAGTAAATATAGCGTAAGAGGTTTATCTCTCATCAATCTAGCTGTATGTCGATTCATTGTTATTTTACTCAGTTTATAAGATTCTATAAATTTTAGTAGTTTTTGTCTTTTAAAAGTAATAGTTTAAGTAACCCTCGAGCCTACAGATTGACTATAGATCTATTAATTAAGCTGGACTCTTTTTTAACTAAGTTTACAATCGGTATATTTTACCATCTACGACCATACTCTTTTGTTACTATATATATATATATATATATATATATATATATATCACTTTCACTTATGTACTTAAACCAGAATCTTACTTCAATGACCAGAAATACAAATAACATTGAATATTCTATTTATAGGAAACCCACACAAACCATTAATACAATACCAAACCACTCCAAACACCCCCCACAACATAAAATGGCCGCTTACAACTCACTTTTATACAGGATGCTAAAATTGCCTCTAAATAATAAAGAAAAGACCAAAGAAAAACAAATAATATATCAAATAGCCAAAAAAATGGATACAATAAAAAAACTATAGATGAATTAGAATTTAAAATATTAAATAAATTAAAACAACCTAAAATCGAACCACAAAATGGGCTACATTAACATACACAGGATACAACATAAAAGGAATAACTAAAAACACTAAAAAATAATATTATTAACATAGCATACAAAAACACAGGAAACATAATCAACAAAATAAAGCAACCAAAAAAAATATGTCCCACACTTAATAACGGAATATACAAAATCGAATGCCCAGACTGTAATAAAATATACATAGGCCAAACAAAAAAGAAATTAAAAGACAGATATCAAGGACACCTCAATGCATACATCGAACCTGAAATTTATAACTCAAACTTAGCCAAACACGCCATCAAAAACAAACACACATTTCCCACATTAAAAACGTACACCTAATAAAAAAAATTCAAAAGGCCTCATAATGACAATCTGGGAACAACTAGAAATTTATAAATTTAAAAATAATATCATTAACGAAAAAATACAAATAAATTCAAAAAAACGATAAATTATTCAATCTAATAGACAATATTAAACCCAAAACAATCTCTAAAAACTCGCACAGTGCAGTGAATCTAAAACTAGAACATAACGGTACACCAAGGTCAACGGGAAATCCACTCAGCTCGCAGTCTAAAACAACCCTGTTTAGTATGCCCGAGGATGACTGCACGGCCAGCCATTGAAAGTTAGGTCGCCTAAATACCATGTAAGATTTTTGTTTAAGTACATAAGTGAAAGTGATAAGTGTAAACAAGAACAGTGTTGCATAACTACAAATATATATATCTTAATACTCACGTTCATAGTTCACGAAATTAACTTTTACAAGCTGCATAAACTACAATCCCATAGTCAAAACAATATTCATATACAGTCCCTTGAATTTCTACTTAAAGTACCGTTTCTACATTTAGGCCTACTTACACAACTTAACCATTTTTTGTATTTGATTTACTTTTTTACGCATTGTTTGAATCGCGTTTATCTTAGCATCTCATCCCACGATAAGATGTCTTGGCAAATAACTATTTCACATTTATTATGTAATTAATTTTATTGAGTGTGTCAATAGAGTCTTTGGAATACTTTTAAAAATTTAAAATTAATTACCTAAGCGAGAGTTGACACTACTTTAACCCCAATATTAGCTTATGTCATTCTATCACTTATTCCTTAGAACAGAAACTATACATGAAACGTTCGCCAACTTTTGAAAAACAAATTGTAGTATGATTTAAATTCAAATATATAAATCTAAAAGGGATAGCTTTTTACTTTTCCTGATATTCCGTACTTTCGCGATCAACTTTTCGTTAAGCAGGATCTCTATAGTATAAAGAAATTAAATACTTAAACCTTAAATCTCTACCGTATTAGGATGTGAATTGGAGAATGAAATTGGAGATGAAGTCACGAACATGATGATTTTTTTAATTTACGTTTCAATGAATATCTTCCCTTACATTAAAAATGTCCCTTACCTTAAGAATAAATTATTTCACAGAATGTAGCTAGTTATTAACTATCAATCACTAGCTATTTATCTTGTTTTGTCGTATTAAAATGATCATAATTATAGTTTAGAGTAGAATTTTTTATGCTTAATTTCATCATACGTTAAAGTACAAAACACCATTTTTCTTTTTGCCTCATAATACCCATCTGAGTAATTGAGTAAATCCGAACCAGTCATAGTCATGGTACATAGTTTATTCAACTATCGGGTGCCCTATTGCTAATTTATCATTATCAACTATTGCTAATCATTATCAACTGAAGAATCCCACGATTTTACATTGGTTCAAACGATACAACGTTTTTTTTTTTTTATCCTTCGTACATAAACCAATCACGCATATTTTCAGTTTTGTGACATGGTCGATCCATGATATTCATAGGGCAAGTCTCTATCTCTAATTCCGAAGGTTTAACTCTTGAATCGTATTTTCTGTAACTATCCGTGCTTTCAAAACACAAACCAGAACCAGCTCCGCGTAACTGTTGGGAATTATGATTTTATTAGACTGAGACAGGATGTTTGAATTTTGATTTTGTTGATACCGAAAATTCCAAGTGGCGTTAATATTTCCTTGGAGAATTTTGTGTTAATTTGCTGTATACGTAAAGTAGAAAGATAAAAGGAAATACGAGGTGGATGACTCAGACGACAGGTCGTGTCTCGAATAAAAGTTCGTTCTAGAGTTAAAGTCACTAGATTCAACACTAGTGTAGACAAACTGTAATTTATGTCGTGTTTTTGATGCGTAAAATAAATAAATCTCTAGATGCGAGACTCTTCGTGCAGAAGAAAAGTTAAAATGTAAAAGCGGAGGAACTCTCTGTCTTGTTATAAGAGTTTTCAGAAACTTATTTATTCACTGAAGTCAAGTTATTCAAGTACCCAAACAGAACTTAACCTTCTTTTATATATTCAATAACTCTTCAGCAGCATATTGTCAAACTCTGTTGACCTGGATACACATTCCCTACTCTGTTTCTGTGTCGGCTTTAATCTTCTCACGTTAAATTACTACAGGTTATACAAGTTCATGCAAACTAAATTCTCACAACAAAATGTTTAAATTCATTCAACATGTTTCATCTATATATTCTATCATCTTCAGTGTCTATTTTACAATGATCGTTATTCATTGTAACATCAATTACTGTATATTGCTTGAACGAGGTACTGATATCTTGGGTAATCAAAACAAATTTTCAGTCAGGTCGAAAACATTGAGGTCATATATAAGTTATTAGGAATTTATATAATACTAATTTTTATATATTGGAATCTTATGTAAACACAAATTTAGGCTACAATAAAAATATTGAAAAGAACCCCAATACCACAAAAATAATCAAAAATAACAAATAAGACAAGTTACTTAAGATTAAACCCTTGTACATTTCGATGACCATGTCATCATCAAGGATGATGACATGGTCATCGAAATGTACAAGGGTTTAATCTTAAGTAACTTGTCTTATTTGTTATTTTTGATTATTTTTGTGGTATTGGGGTTCTTTTCAATATTTTTATTGTAATATATTGTACCACTGTGCTCTTGATATTGTGTACAAATTTAGGCGTTAATAGTAAAATGGATGTCAAAAGCCTACTTTATATCTATGTATTTTATTAAATGACATTTTATAAAAAGCAATAGTTAAAACTACAGTTTACTCTGTGTCTGAAAAATGATGGTAATAAAGCTATCGATCAATTTATATTTACAGACTTTTTTACAGGGAAACCAATATTGAAGACTGTTTTATCAGGATGCGATTCATCACGATTAATAACGAAATATACTCACCGTAAGACTGATAGTCGCAGATTAGACCTCATTATAGCGGCGGCGCATACTAACTCCTTGCTCGGGACGACGACCGTTCTGTAACACTTTCAAGTACGCGTAATGATATACTTTCGTAAAGATCTGAACAAGTTCAAATCATGTAGTTTGTGTTATTTGATGCCATTTATAACCATAAAAAAGGTCTCAACATTCTGAGTATTTGGTGGGTGATATTTACTGAACCCTAGACAACTAAGTATAGTTTCCGTTACTTTCGAACACGTGTGGAGAATTTACCCCTAATAGTTTAAGGAGGGACGTAATTAAATATACCTGAAGAGATAATAAAAAAAATATATATTATTTGATAAAGTAATATTAATAATGGTCTCCAGCATTCAAAATAAAAAATTGGGAGTGTTACATATTAGTAATAAAAATATTATTACAAAAAATTGTAAATTTTATTATTCATAAAATTTGTAAAAAATATTCTGCAAGGTTAAAATCAACTGATATGAATCTTTTGAGCTGACACGTTCAAAGCGATGCTCCAAAGATTAGTATTTGCCATATAACTAAATGGTCGCCCTACTTGGTCTCCAACATTTGGACAGAGATGTTGTTTTTTAAAATGAAATAGTTTAAAGGGAGAGGGGATAGTGCACGTTTTATGCGTAGACGTAAAAAAAACTGAAGTAATGTTCAGTTCAGATTTTTATAAAATTGATTTAAAATTGAGTGCAGAAAGTAATATTTCAATATCTGCATTAAATGATAAATTACACCTTTCAATGCAACAATCATGACGATCTAAACAAGAAAGTGGCGGATCGAATTCTACATACATTTTCAAGGTAAGTGATAAAATAATTCGGAACAATCTTCTTCTTCAAAACGAATTCATATAAATTTAATTTAATGTAGCTAACAGTTTAGCCGGTCAAAGAGTGAAATTTTACTTTGTTGTTATACTTTTAAAGATTTTTAATTCAGCTACGTGACGTTAATATTCTATGTTTCAAGTAGCAACTTTTAAATTTATAGAATGTCTAATATTTTAATTATTGACACCATCTTGCGAGAGGATATCTCAAATCTATACCACAATATAATTAATTGCTTAGGTGTTCCTATTCCTGTTACAAACTAGTAAAAGAGATAAAACATTTTACCACAATTGTAATTAGAAAATAATTTTAATTATTTTTATTTCCTTTATTTTAAAATAATGACTATTTAAATTCATGATTTTGTATGATTCTAAAAATGTGACTTTCTTAGAAACATACTTCTTAATAAGGCATTTAGAGGCCACGTATTTTTATGTAAGTTAACTATAAATTATGTAGCCTATAACTGCAATAATCTACAGCTATGGTTAAATATAGTTACAGTTTTAACTAATTTATTTTTTTGGAAAAATAACTTCTATAGTCTGTGTTTGTTTTGACAGGTCCATGTATTTTTTTTGTACACTTTTTTATAATGTTCTTCCATTACTTCTGAAAAAGGATATGATTCCAATGTTGTATATCCAGTTTTCGTCACCGTTTCCTACACACAAACAATTTTAATAATAGAATTTTAAAAGAGTTTTACATTTTGAAGGGCCCTCTTGGTTATCATTTGGTAGGTGGCAAAATTACATTTAAGTCTACCGTGAAAAAAAATAGACACTAACTGATGTTTACGTACACGGTTAATTAGGTAGATTAAGTTGCATGATGCCTTTAGAAACTCCAGGAAGGCCTTTATACTCTAAATACCCGAAGGGTGGTAATTGTTGTGACCTTAGGAACTCGCTATACTTGGGTCTCTTTGTGTATCATTAGGAATTACCATAAAGGTTACCTGAGGTTACAGTTTTAGATTAACTTACTCGCTTTCGTCAATACTCCATTCAACTAAGTTATCCTTCATTTCAATTTAGTCTGTATCAACAACTACAAACTTGATCAACATCATTATAAAAGATTTCCTCATTCTTATACTACTGATTATATCCTGCAATATTGTCATATTTTTTAGTCTATTTAACAAAGATATGAAATACATTATAGAAATAAGCAATATATTTGATAATGTAATTCAACTATAGTTGTAATACAATTTATACTTCACCCTTAGTAAACTGTAATGCAAACACTAGAAGAAACTTAGAAGTTTTCAAGCCGTTGAAAGTATAACATCGAACCAACAACAGCCTACGACATCAACTGTCAAAATAAATACGGCTGAGATCAAGTAGTTGACAAGTCCATTAAAAGGATGTAATTATTTTCTCTTTTACACATTTTTCAAAAAGTATTTCCTCTACTCTAGAACTGTAACTAATTTAAAACTCTGTTTTCATAAATATATATATAAGTCTCTCAGACTCACATTATAATGAGTAGCCTACTATTTAGGCTATCTACAATTACGTTTTCCATGTGCAATAAGATGTGTATTGAATATTAGATTAAGGGTTTACTGAATACATTAAATAAAAAGGAAAACATGATATTGTACTATTCTTGTTTTTTCAGTACCTAACAAGCGTGCCGTTTTTTTAAAAGAAACTACAACCTTTTCATTTATTATCAAAGTCAAAGACAAATCTTCGAAAATACATCATAGACCAGTAATAAACAACAATTGTTTTACGTCTTAACTTAGAACAATTTGCAAATTAAAACCTGCAAATATAAAATAGAACGTGAAAGATTAGAAAGGAAAAAATTAGACACATAGTACTATGAATGTATATAAATAGGTTAGATGTAAATAAAAATAATGATTATAGCACATTCTAGTTCGAACAGAGTTAGCAGCAACAACAAAAACTGCTACACGAAAAATACACATTCATTCTTGTAGACAAGCAACACACTTATGTTTTGCTGTTACCTACAAATCGATTTCTCGCACTCATGACAAATCATTTTGGACATTCTTTGCTTCTTCTGTAAGTAGGTACAGTTACGTTTTTGTTACATACATTCTGTAACCTATCATCTGTAGGGACGTGATCATTAGATAGTATATACATCCCATAGTCGCAATAGGTTTTCTAAATTTTTTCGAGTACTCAATCTAATTTACGTAGCTGGAGATTGAACCAGACAAATGGAAGGTTTCTTGCCTCCCACTTTTAATTACATCTACGTTTTTGAAGCGTATAAATGTATTCATAGGGTAAACAAATTGTTGGTGCTCTATGATTAGTTTATAGTAGGACAAACCAGAATTACTATGTATTTTCGCACATTTTGCTCAATATGTAATCCTAATGTCCTAATGTAGGCTAATTCAAATATTTCTCAATTACTTTACGCCATTTATTCAATTCTTATAAACTCTCAATAGAGTAATATTATAATTTGTGAATTAAATAATTAAGAGTCCAATAGTTCAAGTAGATTGTACACATTTACTATCACTGCTAGGACTAGATCTGCACTTTCATATTTCTTCCAATATCATAACATTCGGTAAATGTTTTAATGAAATTCAGTTTTTGTATGGTAAAGGAAACAAAATTAAACCTACTGTTTGCACAAAACTGCGAGAACAATAGTCAGCTGTTTAGTATTGATCGGTTTATTGAGGCTTAAATATCTTTGTTATAACCGGGTATGACTTGGGTTGCTTTCTGTAGGCATTGCCTTCCAACACTTCCAAGACGAGTGAAAAGGCTTGAATCACTGTTATTGACCTTCGCACCTCATTTTTATTTCAAATGACGTCGCATAAATACCCACTCATCATTCCTTTCGCTCCCTACTTCGTTAAGCTTTTCAATGAAGCAAATGTTACTGGTAAGTACTATTACTAACAAATACAAAACTGTTTATCATAACTATTAATAGTAATAATAGTATTGATGTAAAGTAATAGTATTAGATTATGACTAATATATTGTCTTTACTGTTTTAGTATCAACAGAAATTATTTTATCCTAGAATAATTTATTTTCTGACTCGGAAAATAATATTATTTAAATTTTAATTAAATATTTTAAAAAATGCAATTAATTTTACCAAATTATTTACCAAGTTAATTTTAACGAATGGTGAGGCACAAACGTGAATGTGAAATCTTAAAATATTTGTAGCATATGTAACATTTGTAACATATGTAGCTTCCGCCCTGCAAGCTGTCTATTAATCCGTATGTAATTGTAGTTAACAAGCAGACTGACATTTGTTTTTTACATCTCTTTGTCATGCTTATATCTCTGATATGACGCTTTTTATTTTATTAATTTTTCCATAAAATGTGGAATTTAATTTAATTTTCATTATAGAAAGATGTATAAGAAAATTGACAAACAAATCATATTTCACTGGAAACGATAAAAACGAAGAGAGTAATTTAATTCTAATTAGCTGATATTCTGTTATCAATAACATTTTATTTTTCATAACAGAAGTTATGAAATAGATTGTATGGTGCGTCATTATCTACGATAAGATATTTTACCTCAGAGAGACTCTGATAGATTGACAAGCAGAAAAACTGAACGCTTCTCACTTTACAACCTAATAAGAAACATTTCAATATGAATAATCCTTAACTTCCATTCGATATGACATCTCTTGTTACTTTGAAATACATATAGATATTTACAATGAAGTAAAGGTCAATTAAAGTAGATGTTACTTATAAACATTTTGATCGGACCGTTATTTTACGTTGTCTGGCAGTCCGTAAGCCATGTTTTATAAAATAACAACAGACAAACTTTAATGTCATAATTATTCTACATACGAGTTGTTCAGTAAAGAACAAAAACTCGTATCTCCAAACTAATTATTTTAATACAAATTCTACTATCAGCATCCATTTTGGATACCAGACGTTGTGTGTCGTCAAATATTAGCAACATTTAAATTTCACTGAATCTCTGATCAATACTTTCACCATATTATTTAGCTATAACAAAAACTTTCTAAATATTACCTAACAAAAAAATTGAAAGTTTATAATCCTAACCTATCATTAGTACAGGTTTTGTCGCTTCTACGAAAAGGTGCAGTGTTGTATTTTTAATCTATATTTGGCAGTATTATGTCGGACTTGTATTATTTATGGTTTTAAAAATTAATTACGTGTGCGATAGCTTTTAGGAGTATTAATTTTAGAAATGTGTAATTGATTATCCTGGTGAATTTCGTATATATCCTATAAATTTTATAGTTAGATAAATTAATGGTGTTTGATTTTATTATGTGTATTTTTATTAATGCTAAATTCTTTGGGGTTAACTGTGAATAAATACTTAGGCGTTTTGATGAGTATTTTATAGTTACATAATAAGTAATGTAGACATTCTATTTTGTTCAACCTTTATGGTATTCTTATTATCAATTTAAAAATTTGATTAAGGTTATACTATTTCAAAATTTGAATCAGTTTTATGAAAACTACATGACGTTACTTTCACGTTTTGTGAAAATTACTAATGTTACTCATGTATAGAGACAGCGTTTGTTTGTTTGCAAAAATCTCAAAAACTACATGACGTATTTTTTTGAAAATTTAAATGAAGATTGTTTATTACACGTTAAATTACATACGCTATATAAATGTTATTTCATATAAGTTTTAATTCATTGGCTTAATTAATGAGTTGCAAGAAAAAAACTTCGAACTACATTGCCATCATAGGAACCACTTCTCGTAAGAATGGCGCTCTGCAACTGGAGCGATGATACACGCATAGCTTCGTGAAAAAGCCGATAGGGATAAACTAGTTTATCGTTACCATAAAACCATTCTACTACTGACACTACACACACAAAGATAAAGTGGAGAATCTCACTAAACGAACTTCAGGAAAGCTACTGGACCAGATACCATAACAAACAGAACGCTGAAACACCTCACGGAGAAAGTGATCATTTATCTCTCAAACATATAAAGTCCTGTACTACAGACACTACATATCCTAAATATTTCAAAATAAATTACAAGCTTTAGTCAAATACTCGATCATGAGCATTCTTTATTAATTTGACTCAAGTAACTCTCATATATTATAACCAAATGTTATTACTCTTGCAATATTTTGAGGCATAGATTGAGAAAATTTTATTTAGCCGATAAACTTTTTAGCTGTATGAACTCTATAGTTAAACGTAAAAAAATAAAACTTTGATTCACTTATGTTTCTATTATGACTTATTATAGTAGATTATGTATATTATTTATGAAATTCATGAAATTGTAAGTTCTCTTACAACACTTTTACTCATACAGAATTTACTGTAGGAATATTACCTGCTACGTATACATAATATTAAAATGGATCAATAAGTAGTTTAACAGGAAATAAAGAAATAATGTTGTGTATAAAATAAACATTTATCTATCCAACAATACTTTGAAAGTTAATATGGGTATTATTTATTACGTTTACCTTTATGAATGTTATACATAATTGTATAAATTTTACAGAATGTACGATATAGATTCTACTGTTTTAGAGTTCAGGTTTATAATTTTAAGGATCTCCAAAGACGTCATGGTTACCGTTCCAGTTAAAAATGTTTTTTTTAAGAATAGGTTTTATAGTCACTACTCCAAAGGAGACACGTAAAACCTTTTTCCTATCATGCAATGTGATTCTTTTATATACAATTACAAATAAGTATATAAGAAATAGTATATTTCGTAATCCTATAGATATTTTCGTAGCTTTTTATTTATGTACGATATTAATATCTTGTTAGAGATATTTGTTTCATACAGATTTGAAGTATTATTCATCATTTACTTGTTCTTTATGTTAGAGGTTATTTTTCTAGCGAGAATCAACATTTTCTAAATGTAAACAAAAAAAAGACAACGTATAAAGGTATTGGTACGTTCCCTCTCACGCTTGGCGACAAACCTGTGCATGAAACACCTGCTAAGGGCTTAAGGGTCATACAAAGGCTGTCGATATAACTGTAAAATTAACATCATTTGGCTAAATACGGTGAAACGTGTATGTATCATTTGGTTGAAAAGGGATTCTGATCAGTCCAATCCTTCTGGATACCTGTAGGGCGGATTGAGAGATTTTTTAATGACTAGGAGCCTGTATTTCATTTTACCGGCTTGGACGTAAATCTATGGAATAAAATTGGCGAAAATATGGTAGAAAGAAAAAAAATGTAATGTATTAAAAATATTACCTCAGTAATGGTAAATGACCTAAAAAATGATGATAGATATCAGGCATAGGGTTATCACCACGATAGTGAATTATTCGCTTAATTGCTTAAGATAAAGAAACGTTTGCGATACCTCAACTTTCTGTCAAATCGATAGAAAATATTTTAATATTAAATATTACTCTAAAATTGTTTTACTCTAAAATTATACTCTAAAATGTGATAAAGTATTTCATTATCACTGTTTTACTTAAAATTTAACAATGTTTGTTTGACATAAATATAACGGGTAAAAATATGTAAGTTTTCAATGAGGCGAAGCGAGTCTCATTTTTTTTTATTGCATTCTAAAGACAGCCCGTCCTTTTTAATACGTCTTCGTTTAAACCACTTGCATTCCTTTCTACCTAGAGATAAATATTTTATTTCAGATATTAATTCTCGTGGGAAGTTTATTCTTTTAGTTTTCTATCTACTGTTCCGATATGAAAAAAATATTTTAATGTAATATTAACGTAAAATATTTAGTAATTTTATAATTTATGTAAGGTACAAAGTTTTGGTTTTAAAAACATTTTGATTCTTCTAAAATTTTAGAATATCAATTATTTTTGCATTAGAATACTCAAAGACGTTTATTGTGAAACTAGGTATTAGCTTTTGATAAAACAATAATAATACAGAACATGGAAGACTACAACTTTTTTTTTAACTCGAAGAGTGACTGTGACGTCATCAGAGCTCATATCAATAACTCTGAAATCAAAAACAGTAGAAACTATTACTTACTTTTTGTAAGATATATTAAAGTGTTTATAATATTCATACAGTAAACGTAATAAATAATAACCATATTAACTTTCAGAGTTTTGTTATATAAATAAATGTTTGTTTTTCTCACATTATTATTGGTTTATTACCTGTAAAGTTACTTACTATTCCAGCTTATTATTATGTGTAACTTTTATTTATCTTGGCTTTTTATTAATGGAAATGTTCTATATGATGTTTTTGTCATTAGCATAATATAGAGATAGAATTACTTTACCTAATGTTTTATTTAGACTAAAGACTATACAATAAAAATACCTTGTAAAAAAATTCATCATAAGTAATAAAATTGTCTTAGTTTTTATAGCTATTTAAGGTATCAACAGCAATTATTGTGAAAAAATCCAAAGAACTTATTAATATATGTAAGCAATATTTATTGATAATGTAGTGATATAAATAATTTATGACTTTAAGTACTTGATGTTAATGCATATTGTACAAAATGTATATTATTATTTACATTGATATTGATGCAACGAATATTGCTCAAAACGAGGTTTAAGGATGAGAATTGCATGTGGATGTAAAGCGGTCACAAACATTATATAGTACGAGCAAAATACATTTGTGTATTTTCTTCTCTTTTTATAGTTGATATTATAGTAACAACTACGAAATGTTTTATAGTTCATATACGAAGTTGATTCTAATGTTTTTATAATCGTATAAATATTTGAATTTTCACTTCTTTCGCTATTTGTATGTAGTTTATTTTATAAATTAAACAAATTGTATGCTTTTATATCCAATTCTTATCAAACTCTACATATTTGGCTTATTTGACAAACTATATGATGATCAGAGTACGAAATTAGGCTATCGTGCATAATTTAATGTGTGTTTCATCAATTTAGAAATAATTTTAAATTAAATTTGTATTTAAAATTCTACAAAACTTTAAAAACATCATATTTATTTATATTTCAGAAGCATACTAATAAGCAGTAATATTGGTCACGCATTTATTGTATTGTGTTTATATCGTATAATAGAGATGTGTTTATGGTTTTTAACTAATTATTGTGAAAAATCTTAAATAAAAGATTAAGTGTTTTGCTCAAAACGATGGAAATGTTACATGAGCGATTTAATAGGGATTTTCAGAAATCTTATGAAATTTAAAGAAATCTTTTTTAGACTAGAAACGATTTATATGAATAAACGTTTGTTTGTAGTCAATATTATTTGTAACCTTTAATTAATTACTTGCCAAATTTTCAAACAATTTTTTTATTCTAAACAGATAGTAAAGCCTTTGGGAATAACACAAATTGATTTTTAAAACTTTTTTTAGAAAATATAGTTATTATATGCTTGTTGTAAAACAAAGTCCAAAATGAGGTTCATGGCATATACGGATAAAGAAACTTGCAGTTCTAGTGAAGTAAATATTAAAAGTTTTACAAACAAAGTACAATGTTTAACAAACAAAAGACTACATTTTTTTAAAATAAAGATGATGTTAGTTTAAAAGAGTCGTTGAAGTCTCCTATGCCAAATCAAAAACATATGATGGAGAGCAACATTACACTTGGAGCACTGCTTCCTTACGTTTGTCTTGCATACCTAACATTTCCTTTGCTCTAGGTTGATTGAGCGCTGGTTGTAATGCCCCACAGGATCGAGTCTTACAGTTTCCAAGATGCCTTTGTTACAAGACTTCGGTAAACGATGTCTGTTTAGGTTTTTTTGGTTTAACGAATGAGGTTAGTCTTAGATAAGTTTTAGATATTATTATCCTAAAATCGGTCAATGAGATCAATTGCCTTGATACACAAGAAAGAATGTGAGCATTGACCACTGTCATGTGAATACTATTGGTGTTTGTAGGAAAGTAACATATGCAACTTTCTTTTGAAATTTTAACCTATACCTGTTTATAAACCAGTCCATTCTATCAACTTCACCTAGAAGTGAACTGCACTTATTATAGATAGCAATTCACTTTGTTTAAGATAAGTTTATCTTTTCTTTACCAAGTATTTACAAGCGAGTCACAGCTGACTGTGGTTCGATTCCTTCATCATTCAATAAAACCTTACATTGTGGTTTACTTTCCAAGTAACAAAAAGCTTGTTCTTTTCATTAAAACGATAGTTACACCATGCTCCTCTTTTTTCATTTTTTTTATCTGACTTGATAGGACTATGGTTAATTCTAATGTATCGGACTGTCCCGATGGGATAGTCCGTCAGGATTTTCAGAAAGTAAAAACTTGTAAAAACATTTTCCATTTAAAAACTATTATTTTGCAGAGTATTAGGAACATTATCTTTGGACATAATAGCGAGTGAACCTAGAGAAGTTGTTTTAGCAATGGATATCTGTACTCTTTCCCATCTTGTATGGCATGAAAACAATAACCCGCTTCTCCACAACAAAATAACCACTGTTTAAAGCCAAATCGGATTGTTTTGCCAAGTATAAATGGCTTCTAAAAATGATGGCCTTAGTAGCAAACTATTTGATCTTTCGTCCCAAACCGACTGTAATCATGGTATTGTTGAATGTTCAGGAAATTTCGTGAATTGGGCAAACGATGGTTGCCTAGTACAAATAAATATAGGCGTTTATTTCTGTCACCAAATATGTCTGAAATGCATTATATATAGTGGACACATACGTTCTGTTCTAGACATTACACACTTTCAATTATATCATATTGACTTGCAGTTTTTCCACTTGTATTCATTCACTTGCTAATCTGTGAATTAGGAATTGAACGAATTTTAGAAATTGTTTAACGTACACGAAATAAATTCAACGTAATATGTATGAGGCTTATGGACACGACAAGAAAATTTAGTAACCTAAAATCTTACAAGAACTAAATTAGGAAAACATATAAATATGCAAATATGCTCAACATTTTAATATACAATAAACTGTAATTTTATAAAATGTTATATAATTATATAAGATTAATTTCACACGGTTCTGTTATTATTTGGCAAAATACATGGTAGATTCCCCTTAAATATAAGAGAAGGGTGTCTTAAGCTAATATATTTTTAAATTATAATCTTTTGATATTCCAAGAAAAAATATTTGTATTAATAAATTATCCTTTATCTCTTAATGAATATGTTTCCCTAACTTTTTTCCCTCTCAATTCAATTATAAATATTTAATTGCATAAGTTGATACTATATTAAGAATAAAACGTTTAAAAGATACTAACATTATAATCGTGTAGCAAAGGCACGGTTATGATTATTAGACCTCCTTATTTATTTTGCCGTTTTCCAGATGGTCTCAGTAAAATATTTGATGGGTGTTGCACTAAAGTTGTCAATGTCAGTAAATAGTCATAATTACCTTCTGGTACATAACGGATGTTCTCAGGCAGTGGTGTAAATTTATCCTGACACTTTTGTTGCCTTAGAAACAAAATATTATATAATACTCAAAAAGAATTTAACAAGATGTATGTGAGTAATAATAATTATTACCGTATTATATTGTGTATATTATTTAAAACATCTAAGTAAAAGTTGATTTAAAAAAGTATATTTATGTAAAAGTACATAGCCGGCCTAAAAAGATGCAAGAAAATATTTTAACATTCATGATGATAAAGAGCAGATGGGAGGAGTGATGAGGTGCCTGACATTTGCCGCGAACTTTTAATTACTTTAGACGGAATATCCGAATTTTCTTGGGCATTTTATTCTTAAAGGCTGGATAATTCTTTCCCTTGCCTGATTCATTTACCACAAAAACACCTCATTCAATTCCAGAACATATTCCATCTCTTTATTACTATATAAGTTCCCTTAGAAAAATTTAGGATAATAATATATGTATAACATATTTTTTCCAAGTATAATTTATCATAACAACAGATTTATAAAAAAATATCTAAACTACTTCAACATTTGTTTCATATCACCATATGATTCTTTCTTAGAATGATAAATCTATATACATTGCAGAACGTAGAAAAATGTTACGATTTCGAAGATTTTGCTGTATTGAGTATATTTATATATATAAGGATATAGGAACACAATATTGTATTTAGGAATTTTATTCAATATATAATTAGTATTTGATAACGTTAAAACTAAAGTGTCTGAAATAATAGCATTGAAATGTTTCCGACACATTTTCCAGTTGCGTATTAAACGTAATATTTTGTGCTATTTTAAATTAAATAATGGGAAGAGAAATTTTTTAGGCTACACAAATTGTATGTTTCAACGTACATTCCAATGGTACGTAAATATTAATTTACATGAAACTCTAACCTCAGTATAATTAAACTTAAGTTTTACGTCTAATATTATTTTGGCTTTTTTAATATGTAAAAAAACATAATTTTATGACAGATCTATCTCAAATATACATTTATACAAATAACAAGTAAACAGGTTTACAAAATAAACCCTATAATGTAATCAGTGAATTCTATGTGATTCACCTTATTGTGAACGATAAAGAAGTGCCCCCAATTACAATTACTAATCCATTCATATCAATATTATATAAACTCTCTATCAGTAAATAAGTAAGGGAACCACATAAAACAGAACGAGTTGTGTCTGTAGCTCAACTGTAGCCTAAATTAAGATAAGAAAATTTACTCATTTCTATGAGGTCAATATTAATTGTTAATTGAAAGTAATATACCCACTGGTAAGTAACTTATATAAATAGCTACAACTCCTAATAGGCTGTTATTAACATTTAACTATCATTCAGTGCTAAGAAGGCATTGCATTAATTATCCAAATTAGTAAACACACTGCAAAATAACTCGAGCTTCAACGGTGATTCGCACATTTAATCGTGTAAATATTTTGAGAGACAATTTCTTACGTTCGTTTAGTTTTGTCTAAAGCAGAATCATTGCTATTATAAACGTTAACGTAAGAGTAGATGAAAAATACGTTCCGCAGTTAATTTTGACCTAAATTAGATATATGTTGAACAGTTTTTCGAAATATTATTAGTTTTATTAAAACTGTTTATTATTTACCATACCGATTTTTAAAGCAAAAACAATATGAAACTAAAATGGTTTTTAATATTAGCCTACAAATTCTCACATTAACAATGTTTAAAATAAATAAATCATATTACACATGATTAAATGAACAATCAAAGTATATACATATATATCAAAGTATATGTATACATATATATATATATATATATATATATATATATATATATATATATATATATATATTATATATATATATATATATATATATATATTAAATTTTGTAAAAAATATTTTATTATACAATTATTTTCCTGAAGATGCTGGTACTATTTTATCGGCGAAAAGCTTTGAATAAATATATTCAATAAAAGTATTCTTGTTTTTGATATATTTTTAATTTATAAATTATATATATATATATATGTATATATATATATATATACGATTAATTATATATATATATATATATATATATATATATATATATATATATACGATAAGTATTCCCTAACGGATGGAAACATATGGTGAGTCATTATCGTCCTGAGTACATCCATTCATTGTGTAGTGCATAAATACGTAATGCCGACGTTTCGATAGAATCTCATGTAGTGTTGGGAAGATAAACCAAAAAACAGTTAAAGAGCAAACATCTCAATGCAAGAGGAGAATCTAGCAAAATGTCGGATCTACGATTTTATGCACTGTAAAATGTACGCCGGATATTAACTCTACATCATGCATAGGTATATACCGTAGTTAGTAAATGTAAGAATACTATAGGTAAGTATAATCAGAATTTAAAACGGATTTACTGTTATTTCTTAAAAATAATTTTTCACACTGATAGACCTTGTATTTTACAAATAGTAGGGATAAATACAAATACATTTATTTTTAGAATGACGAGTTACATAATACATTTAATTAAATTTATATAAAATAATATCAACTTATTTTGCATTTATCGTTTGCTAGATACGTCCTAAAATAGAAAACAATGAAGAATATTCTTTGAAAAATATGGATTTATTTTCAATGGGATTTTTATAAAATAAAACAATTTCCTGCAAGTTCAAAATTTCGACTAGAGTAATATTTTAAAAACACAATATGTAACGTTTTGAAAAGGCATCACTAAAAAAAACACAATATTACAAATTACATTTATATCACATCTCCTTCGAAATATCTATCTTGTGGAAAATATTGATAGTAAACATATATATTTTGTAAGGAAATTAATCTTTTCCTTTATGATAAGATTATAATTCTTCCCCTGATGGTATATTGATACAGAAAGTTAGTTGTATTGAAAAAAATGCATTCATATTACGATTTGTAGAGCTAATTCTTATCACATAGCTTTATATTTTGAGTTTTATAAGTGCTTTTTATGACCCTATTGGAGTTTCATCCACAAAATAGATTTTTCAGTAAAATTGTTTGAATAATTTTCAAAATAAATTAAAACCGGTTTTTATTATGACTATTATATTGTACTAAAATTTAAAACTTATGATACCTTGTTTCTAGGGATATTTTTTAATACTATAGAAGATAAATCGGTTTTATGTTTTGGATCAATGAGTAAAAATATGGAAAACGCGATACTAAAATGATGATTTACAATAAGATTCAATTAATCACAAAATCCTATGAAATAGTCACTTGCTAAGAGTTAGGTGAGTAATACCAGACAGCTTAGATAGACATAAACCTGTCTCAAGATACATTAAAACATTGTTAAAAAAATAGTGAAAGTCCTATACAATCAGGTAAGACTAAAAATAGTATGGTTGCAATTGCATTAGTTTATGCACTCATAACTTACTTGCATTTGTAAGTTTATTAATTCTTACGGGATTTGTTTAAAAACTAATTTTACATTCCAACAATTAATTAGTGATAGTTGAATATTTTATGTTTAGACTGTGTTATAATTAGGTTAGTTCTACTAAACGAATTGAAAACTTTATATATTATTCTTTCAGCGAGTATTTTATTCTTTTGTGTTTTAATCAAATTTTAAACAGAGGAAAAAATTATTAATGAAATATTGATATCTCAACATGTAAAATGTAATATCAAATACTTTGAAGGACATGTTTTTCTCTTTAATTTTATGACTAATAAATTTTTTCTCGCTATAAAACAGTACGGAAATACAAAACGTCTACCTGTAAATAATATATTGTTTTTAATAATTCAGACGTTTTATATTTAAAAAGAGGACATACAAGTATAAACACATATTTTTGAGGAGATTCAATTAT
Source organism: Prosapia bicincta (assembly GCA_036971475.1). NCBI lineage: Eukaryota > Metazoa > Arthropoda > Insecta > Hemiptera > Cercopidae > Prosapia > Prosapia bicincta. The sequence goes on from JBAIZL010000136.1 coordinate 441,216, forward strand.
TTAGGAGTGATGTATGTTCCTGAAATATTTCAATGAATAGGATTTATTACATCAGATTATCTTTCGATAGATAACTATCGACTGTAAATTTGAAATCAACGATTTAAACAATCCTTGCTGTGGTAGGCAGCAGACGCTATACTATATTCCTATCGTAGCTATCCGTTATCCATTTTTTCCTCAGTTACAGTATCTCTCTCCCTAACTACACTGTATACATTTGTTTCCACATTTAATATCATTTAAAATTGTTGCAATGATGAGGTACGAAAACTATGTAAGGAAACAAATATTTCGACTATTATAGACACATAAAAAGTCTAAGCTAGAATTAATTTATAACACAGATTTAAAAAACAAACATGAATTCAACGCTAGAATTAATTTATAAAACAGATTTAAAAAACAAAACTCTCAAGAACAACATATATATATTAATATATATATATATATATATATATATATATATATATATATATATATATTTGTAGACCGCAGCTACAGAATTCAACTACAGGCTGCAACAGCAGACAGAAGTGTCGCTGGTGTCTGAAGGTGGGTTAATGTTGATCACTGCGACAATTTGCCCTTGCAGTTGCTTTGAAGTGTTGGAGGCGCTTTATGACTACCAATTATTTAAAGAATTATTAGCAGCCTTTATTTCACTGTCGTATAGTACTAATGTAGTACCCGACTAATTTCAGAGTCGGATAGGACTTAAATGACTCTTTGCTTCTGCCTTTTCTACCAGTGGCATGGTAACTTTATCTTCACAAATGCAGCGGTTATACAAAAGTTCATCGTTGTCCTGCTTGTATAATTGCTTCTCTAATGTTCACCGTTTTTCCTCTCGTTCTCTCCGGTTGGGTCTGCTTTATGGGTTCTGATAACGTTGTCATCTTCACTTTCTCTGTCTATCTGTGGTCAGCGACAAACTGGTTCACGAGTGAGGTTTGATGAGGCGGTAAGTAGCGCTACAGTCGACAGTGACGCTGCGTTCCGAAGGTATTCCTATGAAATCATCCAAACCAGTATTGTCGACGCTGCTTCAGCGACTTTGAGATTGTCCAAACATAGATTGCCCAAACTGCATAAAAGCTGGTAATAAATATATAATCACCCCTCTATTAATTTAAATGAAAATCGAATGTTAAAGAATGTATTTTACTCTCTTTAAATTTTAATAAATGACGTCATAAGGTATAATTTAATTCATAATTCGAATATTTATTCAACAAAATAAAGATGGAATGTTCGTTTTCCTAATAGTATTTGAACAATGTCTTTTTTGACACGGTTTGCAATTTTTTGCAGGTATAACTACAATCTCCTATCAAAGATTTATCAACCAATGAGATAGAATGAATCTATTAAAATTTTCGTTTTATTTCAATATTGAAAACACACGAGTTCATCAATGAACTAGTATTGGAAATAAAATTTATAATTTAACGCACAAACAAAGAATTTAAATATGGAACCTCATTATATTTACTTTTTGCTGATTGTAGTTAAATATTTATATTGCAATATGTTTTAATAATAGCAACTCTAAAGGTTATATTCCGAATGTTTTACTATATGCGGCGTTCAAATAATATACGCAAATCTTGATAACAAACTATATGAATAAAACCGACAATAAAACAATTGTAGTTCTAAATACATTTAAAAACTTTTAATTGAATAACAAACAAATAATTAAATCTGTTTAATTGTACAATTTTCAATTCCGAGGTTAATTTGTAACTTATTGTTTTACACTGAAACCAGTTTTTAAAACATATTCTGTTTAAAATTAAAATAAACGCTAGTTTTTTTTCGCTTTAGTTCAGTCACACACTGATTAAACCAATGCATTGTTTGAATAAAAGCATAACTTATAGTTAGCCTGAATAGCTTTATATCCACAGGAGACGTATAAAGACGTAAGAGAAGAAGAATGGGTTTTAAATAAAATCCTCTTGTCTATTCTAAACCCCATCAAAAAACGACATTCATTTTAAATTATTGTTTTTACTTCATTTCGCCTCTGTATTTGATTTCGTCTCTGTGTGTGTAGTTGGAAGAAACTAGTAGGTAAAAATAGAAACCACATTTATCACACAAAAGTGATTGCATCAAATGGCTTTAATTTTTCAGTTTACTGTTCACATAGTACCTTATTGTGTCAACCTTCAATTCGTGTACCAATTTAAGAACCCAATGGAAAATTACTCTTCACACTTTACACATTATCTTGCTCCATGTATCTCCAATGGGAGAGTGTTCCGTACTAGAAGAGTGTCCTAATTTAAAACCAATACTCAATGAGCATCATTTCAATGTCTGGTTGTATTGGGAATTGTGCATATATATAAGCGAAAAATAAATGGCTCCTGTTGGAGGGGGTGCAAAAGTTAAATTTTAATTCTATTATTATATATCAGATAATATATTTCACATAATTTCTCAGATTCTTTGATATTGTATTATAAAACAGGAATTATTTTATAAAATATCTATTAAAAAATGAAGTGACCTCGGAAACACAAAAATTGTTAGATGTTGTGCACTAGGAATAACGTATACTTATGGACATTTTTTACAGAGAGTACTTCTTCCTGAATCAGAAAATGTGTTTTAGCTAAAGTAAATTTTTTTATTTTTGTATATATTGTTAAGCCTTTTTTACCTGCTACTAATGACATTCTGCAATGAAACCAATGAAATGAACTTTGTTTTATAATTAAAAGTTTAAAATTACCTGTATTTAGTCAATTTTTGTGAAATATCCTTTATTATATCTTCTACATTGTTTGACTACCGTCTATGATTATGTAAGGCTAATATTTTCTTGTCGAATTTATTTCTGAAGTACAAATAATAGATCCCAAAGGAATAATTATCTTCTTTCCTAATATTACGTTTATTGTGAATCAGCTCCACTAGTAAGGTTAATCGCTTAGTACATTATACGAATTACATTATTGTTTGTACATCAATAATTTTTATAACAGTAGAAATTTGTATTATATTTCTAGGTTCAATGATCGTATTATATTTAGAATAATTATGTTATCATTGATATTATTATTTATCCTTCACAGTAAATCTGTGCTGCTTATCCCTTGCATTGTTGTTTATGTTCTAAACTAATTAAATATATTCTCGTATACTTCATATTTTAATATTTTTAGACGGGTTAGCACTATTTTTTTAAACATTTTTCAATCAACACTGTGTGTGTCTATAACGTGTCTTTTTTGTTTTTTTTACTGTAAAGTTTCTTGTACTTTGCGCTCTCTAAACAAACAGAACAAATTTAAAGATTTTTTATTTTCAATTTCATTAAATCTTTGTGTGGCTATTTTGCTTTAAATAACAGTTTTGGTAAATAATATTTTGTCTCTTGATATTATTCCTAGTATTTTCACAGTATAAAATATTTATCATTTTTTTAAAAGTACTTAATTTCAGTTATTAGGTTTGGTAAAAATTACGTATTGTATGTATGTAAAAATATTTCGTTTTAAAATGTTTTCCTGATTGTTCTTTAATAAATTCGACAATGTTGACTACTGTTTGATAAAAACAGTAATTGATAACAAATGGTAATTTGTATTTGATATACTGTATCCTTTAACCTTCCAAAAGTTTTTGTCATTGAAGTTACTTGGTATTTGGTCAAGAAAATGTCACTGGTTTGGATTATTTTCCTATTACAAACTTTCTTTGTAGTTGAACATATTTATATATTTTTACATACAATCTACCTAATTTTTAATAAAAAACGTCTTGTTACAAAACCTTAAAAGTATGTTTACACTGATATATAATATTTTATATATTTACTTCTTTACATTTAACTAAATAAATTGGATTTAGTGAAATCATTACTTACGTTTGTTCAAATCACATCTTGAAAAATATTTTTCTTTCAACACATAATAATATTTTAATTTTAGTAGCTAAATTAATGCTACAATATACCAGATTACCAAAATATTTGACATTTGATGGAAACTCAATTTAATATCTTTGTAGGTTTTATTGTATGAGATGTGTACAGCAAACTGTCATTTTCAATAAATCATTTCGAAAAACCATTACACTCTACCTCCTCTTTAATCCGCTTAGTTTTAGATTGTAGAAAAATCAAACTTTCAATTTTTTTTCATGTAATGTATAATAGGAAGACACCTTTACTAATTATTTTTATTGAAGATAAAAAATTAGATCGCTATGGTTAGTAAGTAGCCCATTATATATATATATATATATATATATATATATATATATATATATATATATATTAATGGATGTATTATTGTCTACATTATATTAATAATCGTTCCTCTATTTATCAACGAATATTTTTAATGAAAAGTAATAAATAAAACTAGTATTTAAATAAACTGACTAGTTTTGTATTATGACACAAGAAAACTTATTTTATAATTGCATATATATATATATATTCAGTAGGCCAATTATTTTTGTCCCTAATAAATTTTAATTTATGATGATAGTCGCAAAATGTGTCAATAAAATTTGGATGCAATTTTATTTTATTAAGCTACTGGAAGGAAAAATTTGAAAAATTATAAAAGACGCTATGATACCGAAAGTCTGATTTGAAATAGGTTTTTAGGAAGAAAATAGAAAAGTTTAAATTTTAATAACCAAGTCAAGCTTTGATTTGTAAGGCTCTCCTTAAAAATAATTCTATGATGTTTTCTGCCTAACTATAATAATGAATTGTATTTTTTTATGCAGCTATCTGTTTATTTTTTTTGTTTCGTTTTTATATACCTATTATAAATGTATTCATTCGTTAAAAATACCTAAAAAGTAAAGAGTAAAAAATAAAACCTTCGTTTCTATGGATATGGCTATGCGACAAATTGCTCTTGCAAAGGAATTATTAATAAAATTTTAAAAAAACTGTTTCCATGGAAGTACCAAAACACGAATTTTTATTTCAAAAGAGTAGCAAAAACAAAAATAAATAATTTTATTCGTATGTAAATACTAAGGTATGATACTTAGTACTTTACTTTATTTAATACCAAATCTTAGCATTTCTTCACATTTTCCTCCTAGCCTCCAAGTAGAGACAATGCCGGCTTCGCTCTTCCACATCTTTTAATGGTGTACATTTCTAAAGATTTGGAGCGTCCATCTTTTGACGGTTGCACCGAGGACAAATATCTGAGGCAGTTAATGCTATTTTATATAGGTGGTCTTGCATATAGTCGTGGCCCGTAAGCATTCTGAATCTGGCAACAGCTTCCACTCTAGGTATGCTCTTGGCTATTAGCACTGTGTGCGCCAGGCCCCTCCATATCTTTCCAGCGCTCATCTCTATTTGGCATTCCCTTGTTTTTTCATTGATAGTAGATTCATTCAGGCTTCTTGCTGTCAATAGAGATATAGGACTGTCTGCCTGTGGAAAGATGTTACCTTTGCTCGCTAGCTGGTCTGCACGTCCATTTCCTTCAATGTAAACAAGGCTAGAGAACAAATGTAGCAGAATATGCCAACCTTCTTCAATGATACTATGTGATAGGTTGGGTATTTAGATGCTTGCCCCAGGTTCCGGTTTTATTTAATTCGAAGTTGTTCAGCACAATGAGGTGGTCATATTTGTGGCTTGAGTCGCAATTAGGCCCGTTTATATTTCTCCCTATGACTATAGTGGATTCTCTTTGCCCTCCCTGAGAGCTTAAGTACTTACTTCTCTATGCGGCTTTGTAGTGGCTCCACCTCCACTGGCAATTGTATCTCAGATATTGGTGCGATGTTGCGCCACCATTTATTTTTCGCAGTGAGTTGTTCTGGACATCCTCTAATTTCCTCATTTTGACATCGGAAGAGCGAACGATAACTTCAGAAATATATTCCATAAATAGGCGTGTATAGGTGTTATACACAAGCTGTGTATAACAGGAGGTATATAGCTCCTTGGTTATAGGCTGTCACCATCCTGCCTTGCTCCCCATTTCGTTGTTGCTAGTCTCTTTAGGAGGTCATTTTTCTTTTGAGCTTTTTCATTTGACGTTTGTATTTGCTTGAACCAAATACGTCTGTTGTCGAAGTAAATACGTAAGTACTAGGCAACATTTGTTTTTCCAGCTCTATTCCATTGTAAGTTTCAAATTGCATTGTCTAGTGAACAATGTGAACAATAGAAACACTTTTTTTCAGTATTCATCTCATCCTAATCCTATCTTCGCACCACACCAAGTCATTAGCCAACACATTATTCAAGGCTTCCTGTAATCATAAAATGTTAATACTTGTCGCTCATATGGCTATTTCATCAGCATAAAGGAGGCTGTCAACACCGGTTATACTTTTAATGGAAAGCTGTACGTCGTCGACCATGTTGGTAAAAAGCATCCAACCTAGCACAGTCCCCTCTGGTACCCATGAGAGACTTTCTTGTACTTTGATACATTATTCCTGGTTCGGATATATCTTTCGAGTAGTAAGTGCTTTATCAAGGTGTATATATTACCAGTCACACGCAGTCAACTGAGCAAGTAGAGCAGCATATCTCTCCATACCTTATCATACACTGCTTTAAAGTCAATAAATACTGCTATAGCGGGTTGCTTACGGTGAAACCTATCTTTTACCGATTGTATTATTCTGACAATTTGGTCGACGATAAAACGATGCTGCAGGAAGCCAGCCTGGCAATCCGAGATTGCTCCAAAAAACCTTCCATGTACTTAGGCAGTCTCATGTCTAACATTTTCTCAGCTATTTTACAGACCGAAAATGTAAGGGAGAACAGTTTACAACTGTTAAGGGTGCCCCTTCTGGTGGACAGCAACAATCTCTGATTTCTTCCATTGTTGGAGGATGTGATTTTCCCTAAAGAGATTTACTAGTTTTAGAAAGGTTTTTCGAGCACTATTTCTGAGGTTCCTCAAGAATTCTGGGTATATTTTAACCGGGCCTACTAATTTGCCTTTCTTTAATGACTGAATCGCGAGCTTCACTTCAGATAGGCTGAAAGAGTTGTTAAAAAGGAAGTTCTGATAAGCAGTTGGGCAGTTGAAGAAGGTATTTGTTTTTCTATTTTCTCTGTGCTAAGTGATAAACGGGTCATTGCTGAAAAGTCTTTTTTTAGGGCCGTGGAAACATCTTTCGAGGATATTAGAGATTTTCCCTCTACCAGTATCAGTTCCCACTGGTAGGGCTTCATTTCATTATTGAGGCTTGATATGAAATCGTGGGATTTAAGCCCATCCTGTCTGAAGTTCAAGTTTGCCACAAAATGTCCGTACGTTTTACGTTGTCATGTATAATAGCTCTTCATATTTCGCCCTGTTTTTCCCTTAGGTCTATGGAGTCATAAAGAAGCTTTGTTCCTTCAGCTTTTTTCCTTGGCTTATTCCTTTTTGCTATTATTTCAGTTATATAGAGTTTTAGAAAAGTTTGAAGAGTTTCCCTTGGCCATTTAGGATTGATAACCTTTTGCCACTGATAGAATTGTGATGACTAAACTGTGCCATATTCCCTTCCAGGGTAGTTGTCAATAAGATTCTCTGTGATGACTTCATTGTAGATTTGGCAAATCTGGCCCAATCAGTCCTATTAATATCTATAGTTACATCCGTCGTTGCGGCAGTACAGATTTCGTAGGTTTAATTTCTGAGGGACCGATTACAACTTCCATCTCCTAGGGTCAGTTTGGGACGAGGAGTATTGTTTGAATGCAAAAAGCCTAATTTAAGTGTTGATTTTTGGCTGGAGAAAAACAGACAGGTCGAGTCACTCTTAAGTTGTATAAGGTTTGAGATGTCAATTAGGTCTTCCGCAGATTGTCCGGCAGCATTAGTAGTTCAATATAACCTTGGAGAGTGAGCATAATGTCTCCGAGGATTATGGTGTTTGGATGTTTATCACTTACAGCAAAGCAATCAAAATTGGGTCTGTTATTGGGCGGATTATATAAGCCAAAACTTTGTGCAGTGGTACGTTGCCTCAATTTTTTAGTCTTACTAGCGTTACTTGGTCCACGTTGCTGCTCCCGAAATCATAATCTTTGCAATAAGAAAACCAATTCAAACATCTAAATAATTATATTTCAGAATAATGCTTGATGATAGACAATGTATTTCTTCATTTCATTAGGCGTATAAACATATAAATTTTAGGTGTCCCAACAAGTGAGAACGTAACATATAATTGTCCGTGGTAAAAGCTTTTAAACCAGAAATGGTTAATGATTGTCCTTGTTTACAGTTATTGCAAATGCAAGACGCAAAAACAATCGTAGTCGTTTCAAATCAGTAGGTAGATCTGATGAAATCATCGGTATTCATGGAATTAAGATCACATCTCCTTTGATCTTGCCACCTCTGATTACAGACTGGATCAAGTTGGGTGTCAGTTTTTTTGTGGTTAGTCTGGTTCCGTTCCACAGGTTTGGATGATTCAAATTTTGCCAGAATAATATCAGCAATCCTACTTTTATTATCAATAAGTGTAATATGAATATTTGTAGAAAGAATTTAGCAATTTTAAACAGTTTACAATAATTATTTCTATTTTTACATCTTGCTTATAATTTTTTTAAAAAAATAATTTAAGTAAAGATAATGAATGTACCTTTTAACATTAGACTTTTTTAAGGCTGTACACTGAATCATCCTAAACCTTTGTGGAGGAGCCCTGTCAATGATTTTACACGAAACCTCCTGTTTAGCGGTTTAGGCGTCTATGAGATACACACACAGACACACACACACACACACACATATATAAATAAATATATATATTTATATATATATGCATGTATATATATATATATATATATATATATATATATATATATATATATATATACATCGATTTTTAAATAATCCGAAGCCTCTGGGGCAGAGCCCTACAGATAGATCAACTCTAAACTTGACACGAACCAACCTGGGAACACGCTATGCAAACACTCCACATTTCATTAATTTCTCTTCAGCGGTTTATACGTCTATAATATACATACACACATAGAAACATTCATTTTTATAGATTTCCTCTATTATGTCAGTGTACTCCATTTCATAATCAATGGAGAAGCTACAGGAATGTTTCTTGCTTACTCCCAACTGGATTACAGAGTCAATATGTTTTGATCTTTTCAGCACATAGGTTTGTCAGTTCATAAAATTGTAAATTAACTGTTGATGCTCTTTCCTCAACAATTATATAAGTGTCAGCGTCACAAGCGTATATATTGGTATTAACTTCAGTTAACTTTGCGTTATTTAAGCCTCCGCTATTCCAGAAGAGGGTACGAAGAAGGCTATCGCCCAGGACGTAGATTTTTGAGTGCCTATGTTTGGCTTGGGTCTACTATGCTGGTAAGTTAGCAATACCTAGGGGGCACCTACTGCTTAAAATATACTGTGGACGCGATCATCTTTGTCCCCTAATTAGATATGATTAAAATGCAAATAGAATAATTTAGTTAGGTGAAAATGTCTAAAATGTTCCAATTGAATATCGAAAACAGATCGTTGTTTCTTGAACATACCTAACAACTTAAATTTTATTATTGTGGCTGACGGGACTTAATATTAGAAATAAGTTTGAAATAATAACATTCCTTGGGACTAATTTTAAGAAGTGGTTTTCTGCATTAATTGCCTACATTTAATATTATTTTCATTGCCATAGAAACGCTTAGGTTCAAATAAATCCTATATTTAATGCAATTGTTAGCAAGACAAAGTTTTTTATTGCGTTTAAATACATGAAACAAATTGACTTTTGTTTTAAAAATAGCCTATATAACTTGAAAAATAGAAATATTTTCTCGAAAGAAAAGCCTTCTTCTAAACTTGCTCCTAAATACATTATAAAGGTCTTGTTGAGCAAAAACGATTGATTAAATGATGAAGATCTTATACAAAACCAAGATAGTGTCTTGTATACAATTTTTAATTAATGCAATAACAAATTAAACTAAACTTAATGAGTATGTGACGACTTTGTAAAAATGAATAAGCACTATAACATTTCGTGTAAATAATCCTTTATCCAGAAAACGTTTGCAAGTAAGCTGCTATACTTTGATTTAAAGTAGATTAGGAATGGGTTTGTGGTAGGCTAGGCATGCGGTGTTGTTAGATCGTAATTTATCCAGTTCCGCGCCGTGCATTGTTCAAAACTTAATAAAAACTTTCCCTTCAATCAAGGTTTAAAGCACTTAGGGTGGGAATTAAAATTTGAAACTTAGCAGGTATTAGCAGCATCGTTCCCTGATTCAGAATATTAAACCATTAAAGTAATATTTTGTTTGAAATATCGTTAAAAAATTAGATTTAATTAGAGTTGTACTTTAACAAACACAAAAAAGTTAGTAGGCGAAATTTTTTGTATTTGTTGGTTAAAAACTCTTTGTAAGCGTAAAAGTTTGAGATAATTAGTTAGATTTTATTATTCTTTTCATTTCATGTTGGTTGGACCTTTGGTTTGTTGCAAGTAAAATGATAAAATGAAAAGTTTTTCGCGTCACAGTACGTGTTCACCGAGTACCGCAGGCCTATACTCGTACGTAGAATGTGGGTTTTGTTCCTGTATGCATATATTTTTAAGTATTTCTTCATAAAAATAATTTTAACTTATGTAAATAATTACATTTTTACATACAAATTCAAATGTGTTTAACTAGATAATTTGAAGGTTTTCTATTATTATTAAAAATAGAACATTTTATCTTTTGTATTAATGTGAGAGAGTGTGTGTCAGCTACCAGGTACCATGTGTTTATAGTAATTTACCATGTTCTATAATTTTGTGATAGGAATAATACATGAAAAAAAATAACCACATAGTCAATAATAGTACTTGCTTTTTTCATGATACAATGTTATCCACATCAATTAGCATATAGCCTATGCGCGATAAGAAGTACTACAACTTACTAAGTACATTGTTATTTCTCATTGTCCTAATAATATTTGAAAAAAAAATTATTAAAATCAATTGTCATCATTTCTAGGTTTAAAAAATGTACTTGAACTTGATTGGAAGAATAAAAGTTTTTATTAACGATTGAAAATTTGTAAAATATATAGTAGTCTATATATATATAAAAGGAGAGTGTGAGGTAATAGAAGGAATATAAAAACACTCTGAGTTTTGAAAAAGACTGTTTAAGGGAAGCAAAGCTAAAACTGCAGAACGAAGCAAGCTACACCGCTCGTAAAAGGTAGTTTAACGACGACTTGGCAACAAGGCTCACCCATGCAGCAAGATGTGAGCCTCCTATTAACTCAGAAGCCAGTAATCTGGAATCACTATGGTTCATTTCGCTTACGTAAAATCCTATCCTGTTTTAAATCCAACAATAAATAGGCGTAATAGCTTAAGTATTGGAAATACGGAAACATTGTGGCATGAGTGAGAATATCAATTTTCCGAACTAGACCTTCTACTGTCGCACTAATTTGTGTACCATCTAACCGATGCTATGAGACAAGAGGTTTTCAAATAGGTTGTTCCTTTATTGTGTTGATCATGCATTACTTTGGAAGCGTATTTACAATGGTTTAAGTCTAACATATATTCTTTTTGAATAAGAGAGCTTTTAGTTGAAGTTTCAGCGACATAAAATTTCTAGAGAGTAATGAATTTAGTTATGTTTATTCCTATAATAAAAGGTTGTAAAAACGAAACTTTACAAAAACACTATATAATAGCTAGGTCTCTCTCGTTAAGTTTAATGTAATGCCTTCAGTTATAGATAAACGTAGGGTCTCTAAATATGCTCTTGGGTCTTGGCTGTTGTAACGAAAAAGAAAATACCACAGTAGTAAGGAGTTGCTGGGCTTAGCGGGGCCAATCTCCAAAATTTAGCTCGAAGAGCATTTCAGGGGTACCTATCCGTCTTATCGGCTTAACTATTGGTCGCTCACGATCGCCCCCCTCATTTCTCCCACCGTTTCAGGGGTACTCATTCACTTATCCGTTTTCCTATTGGCCGCCCTTCTCGTTTTCTCATATTTTTTCCTTCCTTGGCGGGTTGTGCGGGGAGCCCTCGGCCCCCCAATTCTCTTAGATCTCTGTACCGTCCGAAGAGCATTTCAGGGGTACCGACTTCTCTAGTTCAGGAATCGCGTTGTGCAACAGATAAATTGCGTCATCACCTTGGCCTTTAGTAATGTAAACAATTGCACCAGGATATGTTGCGATTGTAAAACGCCATCATTAAAATAATTGTCTAGGAAGGTCGCGATTGTAAACAACCGCCATCGATACGCGGAACTTATTCAAAATAATTGCGCTGGGTGTGATTGTAAATAAAATATTTATTGCCTTGTGTAATAGATAAATTGCATCAGGACCTTTGACTTTAGTATTGTTTGCGCAACGCCGCCAATATGTTATCCGCAGCAGAACGTGTGTTTGCATTATCGTCACATCCAAACCTTTGTGCATGCGGAAAAACCATGGCTCATTATTACATAAGCAAGGCCAACGCCTATGTAGAGAATTATGGTTTGGAAGACTATGATATGGCTAGTAAGCACTATAAAAGCTGTGCATGGTCCTATCAGTCGCTTACAGGAGACGGCCCAGACACTTGTGTTTGTGTTTTATTTGAGGAGGCTTTGAGAAAAACTCTAGAAGTTTTGGAAGGCAATTTTGAAAGCGTGTTACAAGAAAATGGAGTTTGTCATTGATTTCCAAGGTTTTCGAGGTTTAAATAATGACTTTATAATAAAAGAGTTGGCAGTTGTTAGAAAAGGTGACGGTGAAGAAGCAGAGTGCCAGTCATTCCTGTTTGAGCCGCCGAGAGACTTCAGTGATTTAAGCAAGAATTTGCAGAAGCAAGCGATTTGGCTGAAGCGAAATTTACACGGCTTAGCTTGGGATCAGGGTTTTATATCATATCACAAGGTAAAGGACATTTTTATTGATTTAAACATTAATGATAAAATTTTTGTTAAAGGTGTAGAAAAGCAAACATTTTTACAAAATTTTTTAAAAGATATTAATGTTACATTGATAAATATAGAGGACCATAATTGTCCAACATTAAGTATTTTAAAAAAACTTTTTCATAACAATTTTATTAAAAAGTGTAAATTTAATCATTCAATTGATAATTGTGCTTACATAAATGTGTTCGTTATTAATCAATGGTTGAAATGTGAGACACTAATTAAAGATAGATTAAACGCTGTAGACTTAAGTATAAACGAATGTTTTAATAAAGGGTATACTAATATACAAGACTGTTTAGTTAATTATATACCTAAAAGTTTTATTATTAACCATTCAGAAAATGTAGAACACATTTATGATAGATTGCCAGAACATTTAAAAACGGATTTAGAAATATTAGATAATTTACCTTGTGATAGGCATAAAGTACAAGTTTTACATAATTTTTATTTATTAAATTTGACCGTATTTCTTGACATGAAATACTTTTTCATCTAGTTCCAAAAAGTAAATGTCATTGAAAAAGATATAAGTTATACCCCTATACGAATTCACAACCCCGTGTATTGTTATCTGGCTTCCACCACCCAAAAAAGAAATATGTTTCGGGTAATCTTTAACTAATTTTAGAGATATTCTATCATAAATATGTGATCTTCTGCGAAAAATACAATTTCACCAGATGGTCTCTGATAAATAAAATCTATTTTTGTAAAATTCGGTGATAAAAACGGCAGCCATTCTGCAATTTTTTGAACTTTGTCAACATATTTATTACCCAACATTACTGACCAAATCCATTTTTCGTGAAATATATACAATTCTTTATTAACAACTAAAAACGTTTTTAGATTTTTCATATTGCACAAATTCGGTGTAACAATGTCTTCCACTTTCTTTGTAGGCGAGGTTTTTGGTTTCAATGTAGTTGATGTTATCTTTTTCTTTCCGTATAACGTCTGTATGGCGAAAATGTCGTCTTCTCCAAGATCAGCCAAATCGCTTTTATAATAAGGATACATGATTGAGTCTAAATGATTAGAATGTGATATTCCCAATGCATGTCCTATTTCGTGTATTAAAACATTTAATAGGAAATGTCTACTAGAACCGCATTTTTTAATAATGTTTTCTAAACACCAATCTGCATCGCCATTTAAATGGATTTCTCGAGTTGATTGGTCTATGTGGGGTAAAAACGCATGTCCCAGTAAATTGGCGTCAAGTGGATATGAACAATAATTTGGAGATTTATCAAACGTTTGCCTGGTCCGTTTAAAGGAAAGTAATATATCCGGTTGGACCCTATCTTTCACAAAAACCAAATCGGTATGTTTTCCCCAAGCGTTAAAAGCCTGTCTTGTTAACTCATTTATTTGGGTCGTTGCTAAAACAAAATGATAACCCAATACTTTTTTACGCCATTTCACACGATGGAGTTTAAAAGGAAGTATAGAGTCTTTAAGACCACATGGCGGTTTTTTTATAAATTTTAAAGTAGCATTGTCAATTTTTCCATTATTTTTTATATTATATGTCTCTTAAAAGAGATGTATAGCATCGGTCACAAATGTTGAATTGATGTTCGCCAAACCAATTGAAGGTTTTGACGCGTTCAAATATCCAAATTCATGTAAAGAACTTACAACAAAATTATAATTCTTATCCGTACAGCTTTTTCCTTTCCCTACACACACATTAGCATCAAACAATTCTTCTCTAACAGGATACGTATTTACAAACGCAATAATCACAAAATATATCATTAGAAAAAACATTCTTGTGTTGAACTCGCGGCGTCGTTCAACGAACTGACAAAATATAACGAAATAATTAGTGATAACCAAATTTCAGTCGTTCAACGAACTGACTAAAAATAACAAAATTTCTCTCTTGACTCTGAAAGCATTCATGACTCATTTATATGTATTTTATTTGTTGCACAAACAACACTACTGACCAAGGTGATGACGCAATTTACGTACTACACAACGCGATAGACTTTTCTGAACCAGAGAATTGAGAGGGGGGAGAGCTGAAGCTCCCCGCACATCCCGCCAAGGAAGGAAAAAATAAGAGAAACGAGAAGGGGGACCAATGGGAAAAGAGAACTGGGTACCCCTGAAATGCTCTTCGGACGGTACAGAGATCTAAGAGAATTGGGGGGCCGAGGGGCTCCCCGCACAACCCGCCAAGGAAGGAAAAAATATGAGAAAACGAGAAGGGCGGCCAATAGGAAAACGGATAAGTGAATGAGTACCCCTGAAACGGTGGGAGAAATGAGGGGGGCGATCGTGAGCGACCAATAGAAAAGCCGATAAGACGGATAGGTACCCCTGAAATGCTCTTCGAGCTAAATTTTGGAGATTGGCCCCGCTAAGCCCAGGAAATCCTTACTACTTACCACATCATTAATATATGGTGTTTACACTTATTAAATGTACACTTAGCTAAGAAGAACGCTTAGTTTGTTGTAAATGAAAATTTTATATCTTATGATGTTCCCCCATTACCAACTTGAACGGTAACCTAGAGATTTATTTGGAATAGTGTTGATTTGCGGGTATCATAAACTTTTACTAGAACGCTGATTTTAAAAATTCAACATGACAGGATTAATAAATTTAATTTTAAAAAAAATATCTATCACTACCTAGAATGTTTCTTATTCTATGAGAATAAACATACTAAACAACTTGGTCAAGTACAAGATGAAAATATAGCCCAGTGTTTTGTGACCAATATATTCAGTTTGTATGTACTTTTATTTACTTGTCGTCTTGTTATCTAAACGATATTTACTAAACGCTGGAACAGTGATTTTTAGGTGATGTTATATTTTATTTTCACATTTAATAATTAAATTAATACTCTTTATAAAAGAAGTTTTACCCCCAACTTTAAGGAATAAATATTTTAAATATATCATTTTATTTTAATACTATTAGTTAGAGCTGCACAATACTTAAAAAAGTAAATTGTTTAATATGAATCAGGTTGGAAAATTAAATTTTTAAAAAACTAATATAATTTTGTCAAATATTTGATATATATTTGCCCCTGAGAAAGGCTGAAAATGTCATCATATTCAAGAAAGACTTGTGGTTTTGACACTTTGGAAGAAGATCGGCGAAGAAAAAGAGACTGTGAATTGTTTATAATTGGTATTTGAACTCCAAATTAGAGCTAACAGCATTTGCTGTAGGAGTCGTTAGTATATTACGATTCTCTGTTAAAGTATGATTGAGTATTACGAGGCGAGCGTTGAGTCAGGTACTAACTAGTGGTGCATTAAAGGTTACGTCTGAGAAAATGTCCATTTGAAATCCAGCAGTGTTAGTGATTGGTAGCGCTATAGACCTCCATTTCTCGTGCATCACGTATATTGTGACTAGAGGAGAAGTTAGGTTTTACAGGAATGAGGTTTGATTGAAAACCGCAAAAATAAAATGAACGATTAAAGGTAGATCATGTGTCGATAGCACGATAACACATCGGTCATGTTAACCATAACACGAAAGGCGACATAAAAGGCAGCTTACTATTATAGTTTGAAAGGTCCCTCCCTAATACCGAACGATTCGGAAAGTCATGTTTCGGTCTTAAAACGTAACGCGAATTAAAATTCAATGTTTACAAAAATTATTGTTTTACGACACACATAACATGTCTTAAGAATTGAAAGATATCGTATATATACCATGTGAAATAAATTCCGAAAATATTTGTTGATATTTAAAAAGAAATTCTGGAGGTATGTGGAAGAGAAAATAATGATTGCCCCGTGTAAGTAACAATAATTACTATACATAAATTAATTTAGTGAAAATGTAGGTTTTTGATAATTTTATGTGAAAATAATAATATAGAAAACTGAAAAATCAAAATGTAAAAGCCTGTGTACATACTATAATGAAACCTCAAACAGAAATGTAGGTAATTCAGTAAAATGAATAATTTCAAAGGCAATGAGTCTCAATGGGAACTCATTAATGTGTAAGCATAACTTTCAAGTTTAAAATGTCTATGTAATAGGCACAAACCGTTATGATTCGAATGAGACTTCTAGTTGAATAGTTCTGAAATATCTCTAAATTTCAATAGATTTGTTTGAAGCAAATAGTTTAATCGTTGATAGAAACTGTGGTAATATTAAAGTATACTAGTATATCGACTGTTTTCTTAGTTTTATACATGTTTACGTTTTACAAGTGTACATTGGACAAAAATGTGGCATTTATTTTTTAATATTACGACTGTGGACAATTACTTTTGCACTTATATTCAGCGAGTAGAATAAGCAGTAAACTACAACAAAGGTAAATGGTTCTTCCCTGAACTCAGAAATGTAGGGGTTATGTGGCAGGTATTAAGCATATTTGCTGATCATACCTCAGAAGTGGAGAAACATTTTAAAAGAACTATAAATGCAATTTCATCAAAATCAAAGTAAAATTATTTACCATGATAACATTTTGGATACCCTATTATACAATAATACAGATTAATATATCAGTTGAGTAATTAGAAAAGATGATGTAAAATTTATTACATTAATAAAAAATTAATATAATAATGTGAAGAAATAATTTATTGGTATAATATTTGTTAATATATTTCTATGATGTAGACGGAGAGTTTAAATGCAATTAATATTAGTAAGGTTATTACCATACAGTTATATATATATATATATATATATATATATATATGAAGCTAATAAATCACTGATTTTGAGTAATTTTATCCACCATTAAGTGCAATAACTTTACCTTGAGTGATGAGGTACCTTTCGGTCTTTGACATTGAATGGTCAAAGACCGAAAGGTACCTCATCACTCAAGGTAAAGTTATTGCACTTAATGGTGGATAAAATTACTCAAAATCAGTGATTTATTAGCTTCATAAAGTCAGTGCAACGGAAAAACAATGGATAATTTTAAATTTCTAGAATATATATATATATATATATATATATATATATATATATATATAATGTCATTCTTTTTTTTTTAAGTGAACTTAATTGAAGTTGGATTGTGAGCTAGTTATTTATAAAGTAGCGTTTTATAAACAGATATATAGAATCACTTAGAGCGGCATACGAGCGATTTATATGGTTTTGTTGTTAAAATAAATAGATTACACTTAATACATAAAATAGTAATTGATTATATACATTTTGAACATTAAATCTAAAAAAGTAAGATATTTCTTCAGTAATACGATTTGTAATTAAATGGTATAATAGAAAATTAATAATTTATTTCGATTATTTGTTTCAAATTCTGTAACTGTTGCAAACATAAACTGGATGTATTTTTGATATAATCATACAAATACTAGATTGAGAGAATATCATCTCGCAATGTGCAGAGTTATCTCCGCCGTAAATCGTATTAGGAAATTTGCAGCTGATGAATTGTATCTACCACGACTTGTAGTGTCAAACCTTCGGAACATTCGTCCGTTTTACAATAATCTATTCTAAGAAGTTACCCTAAAGGGGGCATTTTACACTTTTCAAGGGCATTTTGTTTTTACAATCTATAAGAAATACAACACAATAGAATCTCACAGAAATTTGTGGGATTTGTGGCTGCATATAAAAAAGCATTGGTAAGCCTGTAATATTTTGTTTTGAACATCTGAATACAGTAATAATTTTAGAATTATATACGACGATCTTGGAAACCATTACATCTGCTTTTAGTTGAGGAAAGTGTGACACTTTACAGTGATTTCTGTATGTTAAATTGTATAATTTGTTACATAAATGTTAGTTTTGTCATTTGAACACTGTAATTGCATTTTAAAATGTTACCTCAGTGTATTTGAACCTCTATCAACAGAAATCAATAAATTGTTTACTGAGTTTTACTTTTCGGTATGAGTTTAAAGTCAAATAACAATAATAGTAAAAATTTACAGTCAAGTAAGAAAGAGTTATGTAATTATATTAAGTAATATTTTATAAAGTTAGTATTGATTATGTGTTTGACTAAAATTCAAAGATTTTAGTTGTGTCCTTAAAAATTTATTTCTCTTAGAAACTTGTATGTTTTCATAATCGTTCGAACTTTGTGCCACTTTCATGTACCGATTCCTTAGTGCTTAACTTATAATTCCTGTTACATTATGTCTTATTATATTATTGGTAACATTTACAACAATGAAACTTTAAATGGTAAACGCAATGAGATATATTAAATTAATTAAAGTATAACAACAAATAGCTTGCCAATGGCTCATTGCAGTTTTAAACAAACAGTCTAAGCCATTGCCAGTAACTTACCTGACAGCGAAATTTAAAAGCCCTAAAAAATAAAAATACAGATTATTTATCACTAAAATGTTAGTTATAAAGCTTTATAAGTTATTGAATCCATAATATGTATCATTTACAAATAGTTTCACGATAGAAAGACGATAAGTAGACATAAGAGTAAAGGTCGATAATTTTTAGTAATAAAATGCAATACTATAATTAATTATAAAGGCGACTTTTCTCTTTTATTAAATAGTTAAGTTTTGCAAAGCACAAAGCAGCCAATTCTTCTCTGCAAAAAACATGTACGAATAAAAAATAAAAGTCGCCTTTTTCAAAATAACATAATAGGATTTTTCAGTAAATAAAAGTTTATTATAAAAAAGGATTCCGAATAACAACGCCTTTTTATGTATTCTGTATGTTTATTCAATTGTAGTACATCCAAATTTAACAATGTTAGTTGTGTTCTTGTCCTCCTTATTTTTTTCTGTTAAATTTATATCTCTAATGTATACTACAATTTCAGAAATGTAGGTTTTAGAGAAAAATTTCAAAAAAGTTAAACAATAGCCCTGCTGTGAACGATTCGTCTTAACTAACAAAATCCTAGAAGAGTTTAAAATATGCGAACTTATATTACCATATTTAGAATAATATACAATAAACTGCGTGATTCATGATATCAACGTAAGGCGAAACTTGGGTATTCTATTTACGATACTTACTTACATGTTTTAGTTTTTTTCATGATCATGTATACTCGTCCGAGAGAAACCTTTCATACATAGTGTTTGTATATCTGTTATATAAACCAAAAATCAATACCTATAGAAATACACAGGATAAAATCTATTCTAATGAAACGTTTCTTAACAAAAACACGGTTACGTGTCACATGAACAATCCGTTTATACGCAATTGCTCCTCAGGTTCCACTGAAGAATGATATTGGAATTCAGTATGTCACTAAATGTCACCCAACTCTTATACATTCATGTATAAAATGTAGTGAAACTATGTATTTTATTTTAAATAGAATGTTTAAAAAAAAAGAAGTTTTTATTCTTTTGTTGTATTTTGTGAAGTTATTCTACTTTTATTTCTTGTAAGCTATTACGGAAATAATTACTTTCATGGATTATAGTAGCAAAAGACATCAATAATAATAATAATTTATATGTATTACTAATAGTTGGTTCAATGAAAAATAAAATGATCGAATAGGAATATTAACTTGAAAAAACGTTTCCTGTTGGGTTGAAATATAGATAGAAGCACTAAGATATAGTTTTATACAACCAAACAGTTGTAATCAATTTTAAAATCTAATAAGAAATGTTTTGTAATATACCCACCATAAACAAGAGTGGTTTTTCACCTAAACCATTAATCCGCTTTAAATTATAAAAAGTTTAAATCGATTTGTTTTTTTAGAAATAAAATATTTATGAAAACAATGTAAAATCACGTTGGAATTATACAAAAATTGGGAAATACTAAATAACACATGTAAATTAGAATATTGTCTCTGTAAAAGAAATTACAGGAACTCTTGGAAACTTTGGTCTCTGACAAAACAATTATAATGAGCAGTAACAAAACGATCCTATTTTCTCAGATGTTCTAAATATTCCCCTATGTTATTACAAAAATACTAAATGTTACGAGTATACCTAAACAAGTAGGTGTGTATAAATTTCACCCTCGGTTTCTGAACAAATACAGATTATGTTAGCTCATCAAAACTCATTTAAGCATACACTTGTAAACATAGAGTTTGTAACATGTCATATTAATAAAACCGAATCGATAGGTACTTGAAAGAAAATCTAAAAAGGCAGTAATAGTAAAAAAGTTAAATGGTCCTTTGTTAATGGCTAATATAAACTTACAGCATTGTCTCGAATCTCCATTCAAAACAATTGTGAGTATCGTATTTAATCGCACACCAGAGAAATCCTTCAGCAATGAACTCGCATATCTGTTTTAACATTTTTAGTCTGAAGGCGCTGACTCGAGACATTAAAGAAGCGTATTACATTCTTTAAAAAGACATGAACATAGTGATATTAATAATAATACTAATGCATGTAATAAATAAATAATGTCAAATTATAAACAATTTTAAATTCCGAAATCTTGTTCCTTTTCATGTCGAGCTGGTTGTTAATTCCTTAACGCAAACTTAAACTTGCTCAACATAAAGCAAACGTGTAATAAGTAATTTTAAATTGCGACATGTAATACAGTTTATTGTTTTGTATTGCCTAATGCCTAAATAAAGTGACACAAACCCTTCCCGCGCCGAGTTAACAATGCCCGTCCAATCGTCCAGTTTAGGCTAGAATGGTGTGTGTGTGTGTGTGTGTGTGTGTGTGTGTGTGTGTGTGTGTGTGTGTGTGTGTGTGTGTGTGTGTGTGTGTGTGTGTGTGTGTGTGTGTGTGACTATAACAACACAAATATAGAGGTAATGGTATTTTATAAATTTCAGTCCTAATAGCTATTAGAAAACAATATTTCGTTTACTTAATACAGATTGTTTGTTTCAACATAGATGTTTTTAAAATTGTCTGTGGCTTTTTTTCTTTTCCACCTAAATTTAAGTTTTCTCACATGACCTTAAAGCCACATACTTTACATACAACAAAGGTTTCTAAACGTTAATTTTCTTATGTTTTAGCTATTTTTAAAATATGTGATACGACAGTATAGTGGTGACATCAATGCATCGTTTATCTCTACAATCGAAAAACGGGTGTTTCTTAGTAAGCGCTGTACAAAGAGGACATTAACATCTGTATATTGAAAACATGACCTACCTGGGCCAATATCTTAAGTAATCTAACCCAGCCTCTGACATTGCTAACTCGATTCAAAATATTTGCTTTCTTTCCAATTGTTTTATCCTACTTCTACCTATAATATCCCATAAAGTTTTTTGTATAAACTGGTGTATACTAATACATATTAGTTTCTGATTTTTTACTTCTTTTTCTTCTACTGTAACGGTCTGACACACAGTGACAAATAGGAAATAAATAATTTCCTGTTTTTAAGTAATAAAGTTGATTTTTAAATTAATCAAGTTTGGAGTTATACAAATAATAAAGAGTGAAAAATTAAATAAAACCTTAAATAGAATAATTAAGCTAAATTAAAAAGCATTAGAAAATAAATTTGTAATAACTACCTAAATTTGACCATCGGGAGTGAGGCGAAAATTTTCTAAGTGCTTAAAAAAGCTATCTTAAGAACCAAACCACGTAGAACTTTCATCGACATTTTAAAAGAACGAGTATAAGCCAGAATAAACATTAGTGAAAACAAAATTTAAAAAACCTAAAAAATTAAAAAGTTACAGCAGTTTAAATAAAATAGACATTTTTCAGTGTTCCAAAAATGATAATCAAACTCTGCAAGCTAAAAGAGATTCGTTGCCCGACTTGCCTGTACAAGAAATAAATCAAAAGATAGCAAGTATTGCAGGCGGGGTGAGGCAGGTTAAATTCACCGCTATATATACTAGGTCTCTAGGACCTTAGAGACAGTCTGAAATAAATTTTTAATACGAGGTGCCGCGGAACGCTATGCTGGACCGCGAATAGGACCGCCATCAGGCCAGATGGACCAAACCTCAACGCTTCCGACGTCTAGGACTACCAAGCAATGAAGGCTCCAGACTCAGCCTCAAGGACGCGGGAATGGAGAAAAACCACCACCGACGAACCAGGGATGGCGACTTCCGATGTCCAAGGACCAGGGAATCCAGACGAGGGACTCTAGGACCGGCAGGAACATCTTTGGCAAGTTATTTTCTCTATTCAATACCAATTACGTCAAATTTAGTCAGTTAATTTTATTAAATTCAAACAAATATTCAAGCTTAAACAATGACCTCACTCTTTATAAAATTTAAATAAATTTTATGCTTATTAGAATGAATTTATGTGATCAGAATATTTCAAATGATAAATACTAATCTTACAAAGAGGTTTTGGCCATGAGCCATTTATTTTCAAGGAAATAAGAATTTTTTGGATATTATAAATTTAAAAATTAAGTGTCATAAATACGAATTTACCAATTCAATATAGAAGATAAATTTTTATTATGTGTAATTTGGAAAATAATTTTATGTTTATGTAAATATAATTGATATAAATGGAAATTATATGATTTTAAAGGATGAAAAAAACAAGTTATTTAGTGAATTGTTTTGTGAATATAATTGTGTTGTATTTGAAAGTATAAATTTTCTTTTTTATTTAAATAAATAAAATTAAATATGTTATAAAAGTCAACAATATTTGCATTTCATCCTGTGTCGAATAATCAATAAAAACTGTTTAGCTTTTTCCAACTAATATGAAAATGATTATTATATCAGTAAACAAGTTTAATTAAATTTCACTAAATGATAATAGTTAAAACCTAATGTTTTTGAAGAGTTTCTCTCAACTAACTTCTTGAGCTAGCCTAAAGATTAGTTGGTTTTTTGTATAAAAGTCCAGAGATTTATCTACTGGCAGATTGTGTTTAAAAGGACACAGGAGCCTTTTAAGATAGGTAATTTAAACACGATTATATTTTGCACGTTCCCTTGCTGTCTCTGCAGATCATCATCAGGTGGTAAGACTCTGTGAATATTTTGTGTATTATTTTAAATGTGTTTCTTTCCAGTTGACTATTTAAATGATATGTGTGACTATATCTAGACCATACATAATTGATAGACTAATTTTGGGGAGTTTATACTTATTTTAAATAGTAGTCAGCGGGAATAGGCTTGTTTTGGGTTGGCCCTATGAGCGGGCTATATACACGCAACTCAGGGATTTTAGCACGGTTTAACAAGTGGGGTGATGGGCAGATGTTTGATTTGTTTATAAATAAGGTTTTTAAACAACAAAATTTTGGTATTCTGTGAGTAGGGATATCAATAAAACAAATACAAGGTAGGGAGGGACGTTGCAGTACGTATATCCTATTAACTGTTTATGAAAGCTGTATACCAAATACGTGTAACGTACAAGTACTGTTATGTTAGGAAAACCTTTAATATCCGTAAATAGAATTATAAATAAAAACACCATACGTAAAACTGTATTAGTGTTTGTTTGAATGGAAACAATATGGTTTGTATGATGAACGTTTTAATTTTGTATGTAAAATGTTTTAAAAGTTACATTAGTTTTTATGTTAGGTGGGCTAAATCAATATACATTTTATCGATATTTTATTTGCGTATGAAACATATATTTTTTATAAAATGTATTGCTTTTATGATAGCAGTTTTCCAAATTTCCTTGAAATTGTATCTACATATTTCCAAAAATAAATATAGTTCATTAATTTTACATATTTTTTTTAGAATAAAAAATCGCACGACGATGTAACCTATTTCTATTACGAGATCCTTCAAACGGGTCTAAACGTTATGATACTATTATATGAAACTAATTACAATTATAGGTATAGTTGTAAACTGGCAATACACAGTAACATCAGAAAAAAGGGGTATAATGTTTTGATAAATGATGTTAAAATTTTGGGAAAAGAACAATTAAGCATATATATTTATTGATTTTTTTTTGTAAACTCTTTGAACCTGTGATTTATATGAAATATAAATCGATAATTTAAAATGTAAATCGATAATATCAATTGAGAATAATATTTCAAACACTATCACAGAACATCTGGATTAAAAGATTAAATATTAGATTAATTAATTTAAAATAAAAAACAAGAGTGGAGATTATAAACACCTGGCACATTTTCAAAAAACAGGGGTTTTAATCACTAATAATGGGCTGCCTCAAACATATAGTAAATTATAACGACGGTCACACCCCATAGAATTGTTTTTAGTACAAACGTACCCATAAATCCTTCTTCTGATAGTCCTGTTAAAGATTTATATGGGCGTGAAATGTCTCTACAGCAAACCTCAACTCGTATTTGTCCGGACTTCGCTACAATAAATGTAATCCTGTAATTCAAATGTACGAAACTATTTAGTTACAGTGTATCAAATGTAAATGTTTATTTAATTATTATTATTATTGTATTAACTACAGAAATAAAATTAAAAGGTATCAGAATAAGAATTCCATATAACTTTGCATATTTGAACAAATTGTGCTATTTCGCATATACCGACTTTGGTTTATTATATAATTCGATAATTAAGGTGAGACTACCTATAATCATACGGTTTGTCTAACATTAATCTGATGTTTTAAAAAATAAGCAACAAAATACAAACTCTTACATTCTATTTTGATAAGAATAGTAATTACAATAATAATATTATTAACAAAAATATATGAATGTTGTAATGATTTCAGTGGTATAACTTATATGGATGTTATTTTTGTTAGAATTCATATATAATAGTGTAGGCTGAAATGTATAGTAGGTGGAACACGCCACTTTTAACAATATGACAAATAAATCTGTTTTCTTTCGAAAAGTTTTAATAAAATGTTTCAGTATATAGGTCAATGTAATCTGAGAAAACGAGGATCTATGGATACTCGAGAAAACGAGTAAACCCAGGATAATAATAGGTGGTTGATAATTACTGGAGCTTGACACAATATATCCCATCAATGTGGCTGAAGTGAATGTACCTTCTTTCTTTTAATGCATCAAATTTAATGCTTAGGAGTCACCGTAATAATTATTTATATTATTTATATAACCTCCTAACCGACAATATATTATTATTGACAATTAAATATAATATTTCCCCGCAACCGACAACAATTATGCCAGCGCTACGTCCATACCGAATATAATATTTGAAAATGAAAATACTATAATATACTAATTCAGTAGCTTTTTATACTATTTTTTGTAAAATAAAGAGAATGAAAGACCTAATACCAAAAAAATGATTCTTTGGAAACTACCTACTTAATCAATCTTCACAATAATTGAAATACAATCATCAATTGCTTGAGAATGATTCAAGACTCAGATTACCGTATTTGATTACTTCAATTTTACTACTTATGATATTTGGAATTGTAGAAACCCTTATTGTTGGATGGTAATATAGCGTTATTGTATTATATTGAACCATACAAATGTGTGTTCTTGTAACAATTTAAACCGTACAATCTTATTCTACACGTGTTGTAGCAATTGCATACTAGGTTTGAAAAGACTGAATAAAAACATTGTTTTTAAATGCAACCTTCTTCTATTGTCCTAAATAATTGAGCATTGTTAACATCATCAACAAACTTTGAAACTCAGCAATCACAAAGTAAATAGGCACTAAGGAAATAAATGAGGCCTAAACAAGTTTGTTGTGCTTAAACAGATTTATCGCTCTGCTGCCTTTCAAGTGACTAAAACTTTTCAAGCCATTACCAACGTATAACTGTGGTTTTACAACATTAAAAAGTACGTTCGGTTTCGTAGCTGTGACTTTTTATTGTTTTGGAGTGAATAAGAAATCGCTTTGGAAATATTTAATTATATAACTAAACACAATTCATTGTTTTAGTCGAATGCTAATATATAAAATATTAGTTTAGTGGCTCCCAACAGGTTTTTTCCGGGCCCCAATATCTTAGGGGTCCGAGAGATATCACTGAAAAACGTTTTTATTTAACATCTTCTTTGTAACCTGCTTATCCATCTGCCCTCTTAGCTGATGTGTCTCAAACACATTTTTATGTTTTGAATCTAGACTTACAAGGGAACAATAGACTTGTCTATAGATTTGTTCAAAGTTAAAGACAAAGTTAGTGTCATGATTTAAAAAGGTGAGTTGTGGGCTATAACTGCTGAATAAATGCAATGTCTATAAATGCTCTTTTACGAATTTCCCATTTTAGAGGAGTTTTTGGAGTATTCTGATGAAAATTTGAAAAGGTACTCCGTTCTGCTTTCCTTAAAATAAATATATCAAAAGTATTTCAGAAGAGAAACAAGATATACTGATAGACCTAACCAGCAGTGCAAACAATAACAATTGTATTAATGGCGAGAACATTGTAGTATTTTGTTTGACAGTATTTACAGACTAAAAAGCACTCAGCGACCAGGCAATAATAGTGAGACTACCTTATAGACCGTTATAATGTGCGTGCGTGTGTGTGTTTGTGTGTGTGTTTGTGTGCGTGTGTGTGTGTTTGTGCGTGTGTGCGTGAGTGTGTGTTTATGTGTTTGTGTGTGTGTGTGTGTGTTTGTGTGTGCGTGTGTTTGTGTGTGTGCGTATGTGTGTGTGTGTGTGTGTGTGTGTGTGTGTGTGTGTGTGTGTGTGTGTGTGTGTGTGTGTGTGTCTGTGTGTCTGTGTGTGGGTTTGTGTGTGTGTGCGTGCGTTTTTCGGTGTGTGTGTGTGTGTGTGTGTATGTGTGTCAAGACTTCAGCGTACCTGTGTAAGCCAGGATTTCTAACTCAAAATCTTTACTTATGATTACCATATTCTCCTAGATAACTGGTCACAGGCGATTCTTTTAAAAAAATCAAATTCATAGGCTTTAAAATGAATATTTATGAAGTTTTTAATGAATTTTGTATTATTCAAAAAATTATTCTTGTAATTGTATTTCTCTTATTTGTTTAATATGTATATATTCATACTTAGACACACTTATAATTAGCTAGCACACTTAAAGAAAATCAATTGCCTTATAAATATAACAAAATTCAAAGAAAAGTATATACAAAATCAAATATATTTCGTTCAATAAAACAAATCGAATCAAAACCTAACAAGCCTATATAAAAAGAAAATAACAAAGACACAAATAAACTTTAACTCCACCTCAGCTTTATGTTCTTACAAAAACTAATTTCACCAAAGAAGAAATAAAAATACTTGAAAGGAACACCAAAACAAACACCAAACCAAAAATACCAAACCCAATAGAAAACCTCGTAGTTGAGACAGTACTAGCGATAAACTATATAAATAATAAACGTCAAGATAACATAAACAAACAGAATCGTATGATATCAACAAGAAAATAACAAATGAAAATAACAAAATAAAATCACAACAAAATTAAAACACTAATAAACAAATTGAAACCAATAATAAACAAAAATGAAATATTAGCAACAAAACGGACAAAAGCAATAATATCAAAAAACATAATAAGCTAAAAAGCATAATAACACAGCAATATTATCAAACAAGAGAATACAATTAAAAAAAAGAAATCCTTAGTTTCAACAACTGGATAGGATTACACATTACCCTCTAACAAACACCAGAACAAAATCATGCAATAAGCCAAAAACAATAAAAAAATTTTCACCCAAAATACTTTTACAGATACATAATAATCAATCCAAATCCCACTAAAGTGAACATGGGGGCTCATAAATTTTTATGAAGATCAAAATACATAAAATCAACAATTTAAGAAGACCTCTAATAAGAATTTCAAACAAGCATCCTGCTATAAAATACAACTATTAATTGACAATAACCTAAAAAATGAATTTAACCTAAAAAATGAGTACACTATACAAACTCCATTAACTTAACCGACAAACTAAAAACCATAAACAAAAACATAATATTTATGTCATTTGAGTCACAAACCTGTGCTATAGACCTAACAGTAACAAGAAATATATATAAAATTGAATACTTAATGTTTAGGAAACCTACACAAACCATATACACATATAACGGTTGCTTACAATTCACGTTTATACATATTGCTAAAAATTCCACTAAAAAATGAAGAAAAAGAAGAAATAATATTTTATCAAATAGAACATAGCCTCAAAAGTTAATAAAATAAAAAAAAATACATACATTTTATTCCAAAATATTAACTACAATAAAGCAACGTAAACATGATCCACGAACTACAAAATAATGGTCCTCATTCACTAATACAGCATACAATATAAACAGAATAACTAGAAAGCCAAAAAATAAATACATTTGAATAGCATACAAAAATTAGGAAGCATAGTCAATAAAATAAGCCAACCAGAAATAAAATATGGTCCATACTTAATAACGGAATATGTGAAATCGAATGCCCAGACTGAAACAAATTATACAGTGTACAAACAAAAAAGATTAAAAAGACAAATATAAATTGTTCCTCAAATCATACATAAATCCAAAAACTTACAATTCAAACCTAGCCGCATTAGTTATAAAAATAAACCACACATTCCTCAAGTTAGAAAACATACATGTAATAAAAAAGTACGAAAAAGTCTCAAAGTGACAATGTGGGAACAACTAAAACTTTATGAACCAAAAATAATATAATCAACGAACAAAAACAAATAAAATCTAAAAATTATGTCATTTTACTTAATAGACAAAACTAACTCCAAAAGACACTAAAATTTCCCACAGTGCAGTGAAACCAAACGTATAACAGTACCGGTATACCTCGTGACAATGGCTATCCCATACACCTGGCAACCTTCAGTCTCAGATGTTCGAAAATCAGGACATGTAAGTGCAATAGTTTAAGTACAAAGAGATGTAAGTGATAAGTGAATTCAAGTAAACAGGTATACAAAGTTAGCTGCCCGGTAAACCTTGTACCGCCTAAAAGTAAATGAACGGCGTGCTAACATTACCTGAACCTAATTTAGAATTTTATGAACTTAGTTATAGCTTATGATGTAGTAATTTGGCCTATAGGGATAAGTGTGTCCATAGGAGTTCTTGTTTGAACATTATTTTTTTATTGAATTGCATTCGGATATACATATAATTCTGTATATGGTATGAAATATGTTGGAAAGTAAATTGCTTTCAAAATTCTTTCAAAAATTGCTGAGAGTTACTTAGCAAACAAAATTTTGAATGAAATAAATTATATTTCCTAAGATAATATAAGATAGAAAGTCATATTTTTGCTATTTTTGCACCTAAAACATACATGTTGGAAAACGTTTTATGTCACCAGAAACCTTTCCAGGAATGTCCCCAAATATTTCCTAAAGTTTTTCGGCGATCAGAACAGTAGATTAGTAATATATATGGCTCAAACATACACACACACACACACACACACACACACACACATATATATATATATATATATATATATATATATATATATATATATATCACTAGATAGAAGATCTATAGGTTTTATATTTTTCTGTTAAAATGATTGGTTTGGGGGTTGATCACGTTTTCCCTCGTATTAATGCTTTTAAATATTTTTTTAAAATTCTAATTTCTAAATTTATAGTTACTTGAGTAAATGTAATGTAGCAATATTTTTCGGTTTTATTATGCCATAGATCATAAACATCTTTTTTATTTAAACATCAATTTAAAAATTAAGTGTAATAACAAAACGAAAGTAATATGATGTAGCGATTATATTTAAAACAATTCTAGATTTTAAAAAATACCGAGACCTAAATATTACCGTAAACAAATCAGTGTTGTGTCCTTGCAAGGGGTGCGACCAATGAAAAACGCACTTAAGTATAACAAGAATTTATTTGATAAACAAATACAAGATTTTGCAATAAGTAAACTGAATAATTCGCGGTAAATTATAAAATAGTAGTTTCGTACGAGAAATAATAATTTAATTATAAAATAGTAGTTATGTACGAGAAATAGTAATTTAATTATAAAATAGTAGTTTCGTACGAGAAATAGTAGGCGAATTAGGAAATAGAAGTTCGTACGAGAAATAATAGTATGTATGATATAATATTTGAATTTAAAAATGTAAATTAGTTTCACAGTGATTGAAACTGAAAAAGACTTAAGAAGAACTGGCGAGATTTTAACAAGAAATAGACGAAAACTAGACAAGAACTGGAGGAAAACTTGACAAGAACTGACTTTCCGCTCGCGCTAGGTGTATATACAACTTATTTAGTTGACTTATACATTGGTCAATGATTACATCAAATGTTCTAGAATAAGGCTACTTGTTACATGGAAAATAACTAACGATTACATATTTAAGTTAATAGAAAATCCCATCGGAAATAACACACATTGAACAATTATTTGAGTATTGACTTTGAGTTACTTTTGTAGCCAGAATCATTTGAAAAACAAAACGTTATACAGACAATTATTCTAATGTCATTTAAAATATAAGAAATTAATAAATTACAAAGTATCATATTTCATACATAATACATATTATGTGAATACATAACATCGCCCATTAGAGCTAATTCCTAAACCTAAAGCATGCATTAATCAGTGACACTATGTTTTAAAATGGATTTTTGTAAATATTAAAACTATTAAGTCTAAATTTTAAAAAATGTAAATAATGTATACAATTTCATATATATGTGAATTGAATTACAATTTCAAAATTAGTTATTTAAGGTGTTATATCGTAATAATTAAATACATTTGACTTGGCAATATGTTATAGCCTAATTAAAGACATGTTTTTAAATTGCATAAAGATATAGATTTTTAAAGCAGTTTAAAAAAGTATACGCCTTACAATGTCATTTGAGAGTTAAAAATCCGGTTCCACTTATTTGAGTATCATATAGTCCATCTTTGTTACAATCTGTTGTAAAGTGACTGATAACATATAACCAGTGATTAATACTACTACATTTATATCACATTTCAACTTCTAGAAAATTAGTAATTCTAACATCTCATTTTTGGTACTGTTTGAGGATTTTAAAATAATTCACTTTCACAATGTCGTTGAGCATATGTGTTGAATGAGGGTGTTATTCGTGAACATATATAGGTGTTATTTAAAATTCTTTTACATTTTTCAATTGAATTTATAGGAGAATAAGTTAATTTATTGCTGCTGATAGCCAAATATTCTGTGCTGGGTTTAATGAACATGTAGGTATTAATATTACTTACAATTGGTAAAGGTACTACATGATATAAACATAAT
Source organism: Prosapia bicincta (assembly GCA_036971475.1). Taxonomy (NCBI): domain Eukaryota; kingdom Metazoa; phylum Arthropoda; class Insecta; order Hemiptera; family Cercopidae; genus Prosapia; species Prosapia bicincta. The sequence goes on from JBAIZL010000136.1 coordinate 473,298, forward strand.
ACTCCATTATCTGTTACTTTAACATAAATCACAAATATTATTTTCGAATCCATATAATATACAGTTAATGATAATAAATCTATAAATGCATAAGCATATTGCTTATAGAGTGATAATGGACATGATGTACCTCTAGGTAAATAAGGTTTTGTGTGAAGTAATTCATACATTAATTTTTGAGGTGTCAATATAAAAGGGTGAAGTATTTGTTGTTTAGCAAATTATATAGATTGTATAGGATTTGTGAAGTCTCTATTTATTTCAGTAAATATTAGTAAGAGTAAAGTGATGTGATCTTCAACTTTTTGTTGTAAACATTGTGTTTGTAATATGACATTTTTTGTTTTCATTTATGTTTGTATTTTTATGGTTGTTTTTTCTTTTGTATCAATTTGTTTTGTTGACATGATAAACATGTTTGTACGAAATTGCTTACGTCTTGTTTCATATCAGGTCAATAATTTTATTGCTTAAGTTTTTATGCAATCCGAAATGACCATTATGAAGAGATGAATGAAACTCTTCTAACAATTTTAAGATATCTTCCGATTTTGGAATTATTTGGTTACTATGACATATGTAAAATTTGATGTCACATTTTTGAAAAATGTATCTTAACATCGCACGTATTTTAGGCCAAAATAATTTATCTTCTTGTCCAAGTTGTTATAAAGTAATAGCATCAATTTCTTTTTTAATTAAAACATATTTTAAAGTGAGTAAGGTATAAAATAAATCTGAATACTGTATTTTATCTTTAACGGTTGGTTTTGTCATGAGATAACAGATAAGCTGTTTGTTATGAACTAGAGACGTTACTTCTTAGACTTTAGGATGCAATTTACTTAGTTGAGATAAGTGATTTGTACTTTGAACTATTTGATAAATCGTTGAGTTTGCTGGAATTTGTAATCCTGTTGAAAGAGTTAGCCCAATGGAATTGTTTTTACAATTTAAAATGTTTTCATTTGTTTCTATAATGTTTTTATTAATTATTACTTTAGATTGATAAGTTTGTAAAAAATTGTGTTGTATACATGTTTTGTATTTTTTCAGAAGTTTCGGATTTTCCGTCATCTATAGGTATTATTCTACTTAAAGTATTATATTAAGTATTCTACTTAAGTACATTCGTATTGTGTTTTCCTGGTTTATATTTAATTTAGAAATCGTATTCTTCTAATATTAATCGAAATTTTACAAGTCGAGAGTCAGGATCTTTAACACTGAAGAGATAAGTTAGTGGTTTATGATCCGTATACATTATAAATAGTTTGTCATAAAGATGAGGTAGAAAATATTTTGTTGCCCATGTTATTGCTTAATGTTTTTTTTCTATCGTGTAATAATTTCCTTCAGCTGCATTCAGAGTTCGAGATACATACGCTACTGGTAAATCATTAGACAATTCACCTTGAGATAATATTCCAGATATTGCGAATGATGAAGGGTCTGTTGTTAAAATAAATGTTTTAATAAAACCTGGATATTGTAAAATCGGTTCAGATGTTAATTTATGTTTTAATGTTTCAAAAGCTAATTGTTGTTTTTCTGTCCAGTTAAATTGTACATTTTTCTTTGTTAATTCTGTCAACGATTTTGCTATTAAAGCAAATTCTTTTATAAATCGTCTATAATAATTACAAAGACCTATAAATGCTTGGATATCGTTTAATGTTTCTGGAATTGGGTAATTTTTTACAACAGTGACTCTTTCTGGATTAGGTTTTACATCATATTCTGTAATTTGATGTCCTAAAAATATTACTTCTTTTCGTAAAAATTCGCATTTATCAGGTTGAACTCGCAAGTGGTTGTCCTTTAGTCGTTGAAATACTTGTTTAAGTTTTGCATCATGATCTAATAGATCTGTTCCATCTACTACTACTGTATATCGTCCATATAAACAAAACATTTACTACCTTGTAATCATGATGGTACAGTGTTCATTAATCTTTGAAATGTTGCAGGTGCATTTTTTAGTCCAAAATGCATTCTGTTAAACTGATAATGTCCTAGGTCGGTGGAAAAAGCAGTTTTAGGAGCGTCTTCTTTTTTAATTTCTACGCTATGAAAACCTGAATAGCAGTCTAAACAACTGAAATATTTTGCGTGTCCTAATTGATCTAAAATATCGGTAATGTTTGGTAAAGGAAAAGCATTATGTATTGTTCGAGCATTTAATCCGCGATAATCTAGTACAACGCTCCATTTCCTTTTTCCTGTTGCATCATTTTTTTAAGGAACTACCCATATTGGTGCTGACCATGGAGAGGTTGAATCGGAAATAATATTTTGTTCAAGCATATCGTTCATTTGCTTATGAACTTCTGGTTTATGAACTTCCGAGTATCGATATGTGTTTGTCGCTATAGGAACGTCTATTGAAGTTTTAATTTCGTATTCAATTAAATTTGTTTCTGGTAACTCTCCATCCAAATTGAAAAATTGAATTTAATTTTGCGCAAAGTTTTTTTAAAAATGATTGTCTTTCTTCTGAATTTAAATGTTTGAGTCGTAAGAGCTTTTTAAGTTCTTTAATACTATCATGTATAGTGTTCGCTCGAATAATAGGTGAGGTATAATACGTTTTGTTATCTGAAATATCTGTTTCGTGTTGTACTGGAAGAGGTTCTTAAGTTACTTTAACATATGTCTATGTGTATAGAGATACAGTATCATCCTACCCTAACTTGTTACTTTGTGAACACATATTTCTGCACTGTTTAATTCCATTGCTTATAATGACATTGTTATGTTACTAAAGTATTCCTGATTAGCATATGAAAAACGATAACAATTGACGTTACCCAGCATTTAGTAAAGGTACATTATTAGGGTAGTAGGGTAATAAATTAGTGACAAGGATGAAAAACATGATATAGGTTTTGTTGAATTCCGCCCACTTGTCTCTTAAGCTACCTTAGTCTTAGTAAATTGGGCCAACTATCAAATACATTGAATATTGTAGTATCTTTATATGTCTGTTTCAACTGATCATACCCATTTGATTGAAATTTACTTTCTATGGTGCATTACGATGGAAAATTTAACTGCAAAGTAGAGTAAGTACTGTACAATTACTTTCAATTGAAAGAATATTTATTTTTAATTATTCATATTCATTCATTACTTATGTAAATTCCAAACACTCATATTATTATTTTAAGTATCAAAATTATCTGCCATTCCTAGAATTGTCACATTATTTGTTGACACGTTTCAGAGAACTTCCGTCAGTTAGAACTTCTTATTAATTGTTCTTCCCTGCATCGGAATCGTCTTTTATCGTCTTTGATCTATTCAATATTTACCTCATACCGGTTCCATCTATCCAACGTTTAACCTATACTTCCTACCGGTTTTATACTGCTACATCGAGTAGGCGCAACCGGTATGAGGTAAATGTTAACTAGATCAAAGAGGGGCACGATTAGATAACATATAAAAGACGATTCCGCTACAGAAAAAATCGCTTCAAAAAAATTTCTGACCGATGGAGTTTCTCCGAAACGCGTCAAGGAATAATGTGACAGCGCTAGAAATGGTAGGTAATTGCGATACTCAAAATAAGAATATAAATCCCAGAGGAAAAATAGAAGATTATCAAAAGTACTCATGATATTTTCATATAAATTACAGAGTAGTTTCTCTGTATCATGGGTGTACCAAATGTACTACTGTATTGTTGTCAGTTTTTATTGTAATACTATCAGTTTTAAATACATAAATTCTCCGACTTCTATGTCGTAACATATTAACTAAAGATAACATATGTCGTCCGTAGTATTGAGAACCGTATTTAAAGCTTTTGAATTAGCATCTACTTTGACTATTGATGAAGCTAAATGTATTCCCTTGTGAAGCATTGTTTTAGAAATCAATGCTTGCTTAATTTCAGGATTATTTATAACTACGTCAATAACAGTCTCTGTTCTAGGCATTAAACATGGTAAACATTCGGCTTTTGTTTGAAGTGGCTCTAAAGGTATTATATGCTCGTTATATATTATTAGTGTGAGTTGTATAATCTAATTGACAGTCATATGTTCTTAAAAAGTCATTTCCTATTACTCCATCTGTAGAGAGTAAAATTGAATCGTCATCAAAGATTCTAAATGTTTGATTCATTGTTTCATTATTTATTAAGATGTTAAAATCAGAAGTTACTATTGTTTTTATTGTACCACGAGCTATACCATATACCATTAATGTATTACTGAAATCGCATTTTTTTTTTTTTTTTTTTTATTGTTCTTATGTCGCTACCAGTGTCTACAAGAAAAGAAAAATATTTTATAACATCTATTTGTTTAATTGGTAAGATGGCAGTATAACAATTGTTGAATGCCTTTCTAACCTCATTACTGTGTGGAAGATACACACTTTTAAAAATTAGTTTTGAGTCTTAAATATAATTATTTTTATAATGTCTATATGTGTCAATTTTATCTTGTGTTTCCTGAGTCCTCAGTAACTAGGAAAACTTCCACGTTTTTTGACTCATTATGTTTGTTAAAGAAAGAAGATGTTGTTTATAAATGTTTCGGAGGTTCTTGAAATCGTGTTGAATCATTCTTTCGACATTGTTGTTGTTCGTTGAATATTCCTTTACGACATTCTTCTATAGTATGTCCCTAAATTTTACAATATTTGCAGTGTTTTGGCATTGAACTGTTTGTAGAAGGTGTAACCATATGCGTTCTGTGTCTTGCAAAAGCATTTAGTGTTTCTGGAATCCTCGTCATTATCCTTGTCGGGATGCCTTCTTTGGAATGCCCTCTTATCTTCTGTTATCCTTGTCTAGGAATCCTTACTTCGAATCCCTCTTCTGGGATCTTGTCTACGAATCCTTTCTTCGAATGCCTCTTCTGTGATCCGACCGCTGCCACCAATTAAATGTGTTGTGTCCCTGTGTTTGCAAGGGGTGCGGCCAAAGAAACACGCACTTGAGTATAACAAGAATTTATTTGATAAAACAAATACAAGATTTTGCAATAGATAAACTGAATAGTTCGCGTAGTACGAGAAATAGTAGGTAAATTATAAAATAGTAGTTTCGTACGAGAAATAGTAGGCGAATCAGGAAATTGAAGTTCGTACGAGAAATATTAATGTATATGATATAGTATATGAATTTAAAGATGTAAATTAGTTTTACAGTGATTGAAACAAACAAAATCATGCAATAAGCCAAAAACAATAAAAAAATTTTCACCCAAAATACTTTTACAGATACATAATAATCAATCCAAATCCCACTAAAGTGAACATGGGGGCTCATAAATTTTTATGAAGATCAAAATACATAAAATCAACAATTTAAGAAGACCTCTAATAAGAATTTCAAACAAGATAACATGTCAACAGGCACTATTCCATGCACAAAACAGAATATATTGCATCAAACATTCATACATCTGTCATTTCTAACTGGGGTCAATTATGGTCTAAGTAGACAATGGGAAAAATGTATCGGGCCAGCTTTGCTCATGAGCACAAAAAAGTAAATGCTTTAACAGGCAAGTATGAAATTATTATATGTGAAGTTTAAAAGTAGTAATTCAAGTTAAAGATGGAATAAAATAATGCTATTGATCATTTTATTGAAACAATTTTTAATTGAATTTTTTCCATTCTACAAAACATGGAAAATTAAATAATTGATACAAATTAGCAGAATCCTGCTTCCCTATATGAGCAAATGTTCTACAAAAAAAATATTTCATGCTATTGACTGTATTATTACAGTCAACTATAACAACTGTTTAAATATATTCAGGATTGTTCAAATTATGAAGTGTTTCTTAAATCCTTGTGAGAACTGACAATATGGGTTGTATCTTCTGCATTTTGATAAGTGGTATCTACATTGCCATCAATCATTGTGTAACTATAACTTTCGTGTGTACATCACCAGTAACAAATTCTTACACTCCTATTTTATATAAATACATTTTCTTAGCCATAAACTAAATTTTGATTTTAATGATACTATTGAACTGTAATAAAATAGATTGTACTTTATTTTTATTTTAAAAAATTGTTTTATATAAACATAATCATAACCGAAACTAGTTTGTTTATTAAAAACTAATTTTTGGTGAGATTTTGAGCTCACTAATTTGAATTTTACCTTTGTGAATAGTTCTCACTAGCTAAGCTCTAATTAAGTAAATGTTTTTTATATTTACATAAATAAATGCCCAACAAAGAACAATAGTCAAGTTTTAAAATTTAATTAGCAAAATAGCTTACGGATTAAAAAAATAAATTTTGATAATTTCTAGTATTAGGACTATTTAACTCTATATTTTGTTTTTAAATTGATAAATAAATAAAAGGACAATATTTAAATTTTACAAATATAGGTAAATTAATAATAGAAACGAATTTTAAAAACAAAGATTTCTTTTTCTTTTATTAATTGTCAGTATATTGTGAGAATAATTTCTACAAAAACGTTAAGATTCAGTCACAATAATGAGCAGTTACTATATAAATAAAGGATTAGTAAAAATGATGCAATTTTCTATATGAATAAATGATTGAAAAAAGACTCATTTTTACAATATTATAATAATATGTGTGTGGCACGTCGTGTAAATGTCGATAAGTTGAATGTCGTTCAAGTGACCGTCATTTGAGCTACATGAATGTTGGTTAACTGATGGTCGTAAGTTAGTCGCATTAGTTGACATGTTGGTCATTTGAAAGCTTCCATTTGTAACAATACAAATAAAATATTATTATTTTTATTGTTCAAAACATTTTTATACATTATCTATTTAAGTGAACCATTATTTTGTTTCAGAACTATTGAAAAAAAAACATTGCTGTTTTAACTGCCGCAGGAAGGACTATTATTACTGTGCGTTTAAAAGATCTTTTACATTCTAAAATCAAAATTATTCTATTGTATAGTAATTGATTAAATATTTATGGGTTTACTTGATATTACTTTTTACAGCCACATTTATTTGTATGAATATGATTTAAATATATTTAGGATTACTTATATAGTTCAACACCTCAAACCATTTTTTTTTATTAGTTTTAATTGTACATTGACTCACAAGTTTCATAAAAATCCTGTTTTAATACTATTATTTAATTTGTAAAAGGATTTCATGATAACTTGAGAATTAAAGTAATGTTTTACAATTATGAGGTAAGACATTGTTAAATATTGAGTAACAAGATGACAAATGGTAAGTTTTTGAAATAATGTACATTTTTTGTACGAGTACATTTTTCTGCCTTTCCTAGCATTACAATGTTCTTTTTTGTTTACTCGTTTTGGAAAGACTCCATTTTCAAAACTTAAATAGTACCTCTTCAAAGATAGTATGATAAAACTTTTGTAAGTAAAGTTATTTCAAAATTCATTATCAAAGGAAAATATAATGTTAAGAAAGAGAGGAAAGTATACTCGAATATATATATATATATATATTCCTAGCATAGGCGGAGGTTAGTATACAGTAGAACATTAATAATTTGAACATCTATAATTCTAAACTGTTATTAATTCAAAGTTTTGGGTTGGAATCTGGTTTTTTTAAAGCCAGACTTTTATTCAGACATTTGCTTGTATCTATTTGGTGTTTTATGCAATATTAGTGTATTATTTTGTTACAATATTCTGAACAATGTCTATTTAATTTGTTAGACAATTGTTAGATTAACCATGAATAAGAACCGTGAGGTTTTATAGTGACTTATTTTGAACATAAAGACAAATATCGGACTTGTGTTATTTCCTAATTTTTGTTGACTACACTGGATATTAGGACTTGTTAAATTATTAACTCATTAGTAATCGTAAAGTGTTACAGTGAACCTGAACTACTGGTGAGTGATTACTAAGGACTATGTTTAAACACACAAGTGGTAAGACTTTTACATTAATTTTAGGAGCAGACATCTTGAGCTACTTTCTGGTCAGTGGACAACGCACCATCATCGAAGGTCGTCCCTCCGCACTCAACATTCTGTTCAGACGGATGTCTTGGGGTGACTTCGTTGGACGGAATTAACGACTACACACTCCAATCCAAGGATATAGAAAAAGTCATCTTCAGCAGTAAAATATGCAACACCATGGGAATCTAACGAGGGCTACCACACCTTACGTGACAACTTACGAAGACTTCAGCTACAACTACATCTCCGACTCTCTCCGCCGTTGAACGTCTTTCATCGACTCCTCAGGGTGAGCAACAGACTTTATCATTCATCACTCAACATTGCTTTTCAGAAGTGCAGCAATTTCTTCAGGCAAATGGATATGTTTATTCATCACTGCATAGTGCTTAATTATTTTGTTAGATTAAGTATTACTTCATCCGCCAGTGTTATAGTGACTTTTTTTGAACATAAAGACAAATATCGGACTTGTGTTATTTCCTAATTTTTGTTGACTACACTGGATATTAGGACTTGTTAAATTATTAACTCATTAGTAATCGTAAAGTGTTACAGTGAATCTGAACTACTGGTGAGTGATTACTAAGTGATCACCAGTGCATGGTACTTAATTGTTTTTGTTAGATTAAGTAGTCAACTGCGAATGCTAGGGACTTATTTTGAACATAAAGACAAATATTGGACCTGTGTTTTTCCCTCCTTTGTTTTGACTGCACTCTATATTGGAACTTGTTCGATTATTCACTAATTGGCCATTGTTTATTGTTACACTGAATCTTGAACTACATAGTGAGTGTGGTTACTAAAAACCACTTTTCAATGCCTCAATAGTAAAACTTTTACATTAATTTAAGTTGTGTTTTATTAACTTTATAACTTTGTTCAATCGCTTATAAGTATTTTAATATTTCCTCACCTTGTCGTAGAGAAGTACTTTAGCCAGAGATTGTTTACTGAATTTGTATTTTCTTATACCTTGGAGTGAATCCCTAAATCTATTATGTATTGTAATCTTTTGTTGTTTTCTTTCTTTTTTGTAAATTTTGCCATCTTATTCTAGTGAGTATTTTTATTGAAGGGCTAAGAGTTAACTCTAAATGTCACTGCTGTATATCTCAGTATGTTGTATTGTATTACATTGTACTCTATTGTATTATTTTCATAGTTGCAATATCAGACTGTCCTCATTTTGACCTACCAATACAGACTGATCACCTGTGTTTGTAGGAATCCAATATATTTTATTTTTTTTGTTTAGCCAGTATGTTTTAGTTTCAGAGTATAATTTTTCTAACATTTACAATAACTGATTATGTAATGAAAATTGAATAATTTATTTAGAATAATTTCACTTGTAACTATGTTATATTGGATTTTATTTCAAGGTGCTGTTTCTCATTTCTGTTTTGCTAATAATTAATGTATAAAAACATCTGTCTTAATGAAGCTATTTGTATGTTATTCAATTTCGTTTGATTAAATGTTGAATTGGTTATTTGTTTATTAACTTTGGTTCTCTATCAATGTAAGGTTACAAGAAAGTTGTTAAATTATTACCTTACACTTGGAGGAAACTTTATTGTCTTACATGGAAAGACGAAAACGTTGCCTCCAAGTGTAAGTTAACAATTTAACAACTTTTAGTTAACTAAAAGTCTGGTCGCAAGCAATAGCAAAAGCGTAATAAGTAATTAACAACCGGCTCGACATAAACAGCAACAATATTTTGATAGTTACAAGAAAAGTTGCAGGTATGTATTTTTTTTATTATTTATAATTAATAACTCATTTCATAAAATCACAAAAATTGAAATAATATTTCAGACTTAAACATCTTGTCTTTTATTTATTAAGGAAAATACAGCTTATATATGGGTTAGTAATTTACAATTACAACCAGATTGGTATTGTAGGTATACCTTCTTCTCTGTAATAAACTTGCAAAATATTATTTCTGTGTTTTTATTTAAAATTTCATTTTTTTTTTTTTATGTATATTCTCCATCTTAAAGGTAGGCTGTGTATTGTTTCTGGATTTATATAATAATTATTTGTGTGTAACATAAATAAATGAAACCTCTTGAACAAAAATAACTTTCTTTTATTTTTTGTAGGTTTTAAAAATAAAAGAAGAAAGTTATTTGTTTGAGGGGTTTCATTTATTTATGTTAAACATTACACAACAGTTGTTTCATACAGTTATTATTGTGTGTATTTCTATATTTTGTTTTTTTTCTTTTATTTGTGTATATTTATTTCTGATTGTCATTAATTTGGTTGGTTTATTATATTGGTGGTTTTGACTATTTCTAAAGATTATAATTCATCAAGGATTATTTATTGTAGTTGGGTTTACAATTTTTTTTGTAAGATAATAATTTAGTTGGGTTTACAATTTTTTTGTAAGGATAAAAATTTAAAATATATCAATCCGGTTTTAGGCTTGATAAGGGCAAATAAGTTGCAGAAACTATAATTAAAATCAATATAAATTGACTCGTTTATCAACTGTATTTTTCTTCCGAAATAACTAATAGTGACAACACATAGTGGTGCCATTATAAACTTTAATAAATTTATTCTGTAATATTTTTAATTGCTGTTCAACTTTTTCCTAAGTAACTAACATTTATTTATCATGTGAATTTGTTTTTCACCTTAACTGATCTTTCTAATTTTTTTATAAGTTATTTTACCTGTACATTACTTGAAATGTTCCCCCATAATACTTTGACAGCTACAATGTTTTATTAAATTTGGATAGGCCTACAGGAATCTTTTCAACAGTTTGGTTTTGCTATAATTAAATGATTCTTAACTTAGTGAATACCTAAGGGCATATAGTTATAGTTAATTTAAATAAATAAAACCTATACCACATAACCTTTTCAACACCTTTTTCATATTTCGATTCCACAGCAACCGTCCTCAGAGGTTATTAACACAATAAATTATATTTATAACAAGATTTTCATCAAATATATACAATTATCACTAATTTGCCATACCTTCTTTACATTGTCTGACTAATGATGTAATAATTTCCTCTGCAGCAAGGTCTTGCCTCTTAACCTCTTTGTTAGAGAGTTACTATAACACATTTTCCAATTTTACCAAAATACAAATATCTTTTTTTTTATAAAATTAGAACCATCTCCTAATTAACCAATGTAATTGAGAGTTCCAGATAGGCTCTTTATCAGTAGTTATAATGATATCGTCATAAATTAATACACAAACTTCTAACACTTTAACAGCCTTTTTGTTTTACCATTGTTCACTAATTTAGGATAATTTATTTTAGCCTGTTTAGTGTTTAAGATGTGTTCAGCAATACTTGATTTTTCAGGTTTAAAATGTTTATATGGCTAATATGCTCTTTGAGTCTTTTGGAAGTTTTTTTGTTTGGTCAATGAAAACTTTAAGAGAATTAAATTTTTTGTTATAACTCCCTGATTTATCTAACTTATTTACTGTATTTTGTCTTTTGGGTCACCTGGTAAATATTTCAGTCTTTATACTTTTATATTTACCTTTTTTTAAAAAAAAAACTTCTTAACCTATTGTTATATCCATATCAAATGGTAGCCTAATGTATTTATTTTTAATATTTTCTCTTATTAAAGTGGTGAAATCTTTTTTGAATTTTGTTTTCTTCATATATTCCTTATTCTTGAATTATATCCATTAAATTTATCTATGTGATTCTGTCAAAATTCAAATTAGTTTTATTCAAAGGAATTGTAATTATTCTATTGACCATTTACTTGAATGCTGCTAATTTGAGATTTACAATGATAGAATTTACTGCGATTTACCTAGCATTATTTGTATTTTTTTATGTACACTATATCTAATTCAGTAGGCTATTATTATTATTATTGTTTCTAATACTTGAAACTAAACATTTATTATCTTCTATTTCATAGGTAAATTTTATGTTGATTGTTGATATATTGATAATAAATTAAGAAATGTTCTATATGCTCTTTAATATTGAGAATATCTTCTACATCAATTTCTTAGTTTAGGAAAATACAACTGTTTATTTCTTTACTCCCACTCAAAATTTTTCATATAGTTTGGCAATTAAAGGTGATTAGCTGTATCATCATTTTGTTCCTAAAATGCATTGAAATCAATCTGTTGTGCAATACTTTGTTAAAAATCATTATTCTTGACGTTATTTTCAATTCTTTAATGTTAAATTTTCAACAATATATTTTACAAGCTTTCCTGGCTCAATTTGTATCCGTTTCATTTTAAAATGTTATACCACTCAATAATTTCTATTCACTTATCTGTATCTCTTTCCTAATATCAAAATTTAAACTTCTACTTAATATTTCCATTTCTCACTGGGTAAATTTTTATTATTGTTTCATTTTCAAGCAAAGCTTGGTTATTAGGTCTATCTGATATATTTCTTATCAATCTGCTTAATTTTCTTGGAAATGTTTTAACTTCGCTCAAATATTTGTTCGCTACATTAACGTTTTTACAAAACATGTCCCAATTCTCTTTAGTATCGCTTGCCAACTTTTAATTGTAATTTCCAATTATACTCTACTTAATTTACTCTGCAGGTATTTTATTTCTAAACCTAACCATTTCACCTTTGAAAACTGTAAAATTTATTTGCTCTAGAACATTAATTTATTAAGAGTTATGTTTTTTTTACACACCTCAAGATATTTTATATTTGTTAAAAATAATTTATTCTAATTTTTAGAATTAAATTGCAATTTTGTAAGGTAAGCATACATTTGTTCAAATGAAGGGGTTGTAGCTGGTGTGAAATTGTGACAATCGATAACCTATATTTTATTCCTAATTAGGGCACTCGTGTCCATCAAATCAATTGAAGCTATTGTATTTCATAAAGGTTTACAATTTGGTAATGTAAAACTAAATGTAAGAATGTCCAATATGGCATAAAAATCATGAAGGTAATTGAGAATATTCAAATTATGATAGTGTCACTTTTGCCTAACTGGGACTGGGGTTTTTAATAGTTATTTTAGATGTGAAATTGGTAGGTTATCAGAGTACATTTATAGATCACAATGAGACGAAACTACCTGTTTGTTTTAAAGTTTAAATTAAAAAAGTTTTCCACAAAGTAAAAAAATTGCACAACTTTTCCCCCCTCCTCCCACATAAACAGAAAGAGGTGGCCCATGACGGCTAAGGTCTTGTGTCGAATTAAACAACCTAATTAATACACAATATCAAGAGCACAGTGCTACAATATATTGCAATGAAAATATTGGAAAGAACCCCAATACCACAAAATTTAACAAATAAAACAAGTGACTTAAGATTAAACCCTTATGTGCATTTCGATGACCATGTCATCATCATCAGAGGGTCTTGTTACAAAATTACAATCTAGCAAACGAGAAGTTACAAACTAGAATGATGATTCTTGTTTGCTAGATTGTAATAAGACCCTCTTATGATGATATGGTCATCGAAATGTACATAAGGGTTTAATCCTAAGTAACTTGTTATTTTTGATTGTATTGGGGTTCTTTCCAATATTTTCATTGTAACCTAAATAAGGGAGCTGTAATTGGAGATAATATTTTTGACAAATGTGCTAAACGTTATTTTGACATTTAATAACATTATCCTATAGTATTCTGGAGAGTGTCGAGAGGCATTAATTTACCTATTATTTCAAATAAACCTATTGTATTAGCCAAAGACAAGTATGTAAATACATTGCTTCAAGTTGATAGCCTAGTTATCTATAATTTTTTGCTGTTGATATAATTAGGATTTTTCCAGGTAATTGGCATAAAAAATATAAACAAGGAAGTGATTACATTTTGTATCTATGTAAGAGTTGACACCAGCCACAACGGTAGCAAAATTTGGTTTATCAAACCCAACCTGAACCAGCAAAGTATATTTACAAAACCTTTTGAGGTCATTTGTAGACGCGATCTGTATTGCTCATGTGTAATATGCAAGTTGTAAGCGGACAATGTTGAAAAAGGGGAATGTCGGGCGTGCCGATTTGTGGTATGATTATATTCATATCGACACAAAGATGACTTTGTTGTGTAAAAATCACCCCCCCCCCCTCTTACCAGTATATATAAATATATATATTTTTTATGCTTCCTTTTCTTGATCTGGCAGGTATAATTTTACCAATATCGTTGCGTCTAGAATGTAGACAATGTATTACATCTATGAATTTCTGAGCGGGTAATACTGCAATCTTGTTTGTGGGGCACTAAATTTAGTCTTTTTTCGGAGTTGTGATTACAGTAAGCAATAAAATAAACCCAGTTTATATTTTAAATACAGTAAAGCTGTTCATATTTCATAAAGCTATTTTCATAAAAGAATTGCACAAGTTATTGTCAAGAAATAGGCTATTCATTTAGAAAATGTGAACTTTAAAAAAAATAAATTTAGGCAATTCTGAAGACACATTTGTGAGTCTACAAATTCGTGTTATTTGTCTAGTCGAGTTAATTGCTAATAAATAAAAATATGTGAATGTTGCTCTGCTTCACATTATTGTTTAGGTAACCAAATTCGTGACGAACTGGCAATAAAATTTGTACTTTCAAATATTTGAAAAAAAAAATTGCAGACGCTATATTATTATACGGTATTTTATTCATTTGCTCTTTCCTATTAGCAATTTCTTTCCATGCCCTCCCTTTTATCTATGTAAAAATATACATAGCTTTTATTTAGGAATTTCTTTAGTACAAATATGTAAATACTAGCTTTACCCTGCGCACTTTGCTGCGCCTGAGATCATAATTTTCTAATAAGAAAAGCAAATTAAACATATTTCTTTTACTGCAACGCTAGAGGATAGACAATGTTTTTCTTCAATACATTATGCTTATAAACATACAAATTTTAGGTGTCGGAACATGTAATAGTGAGAAATTGAAGTTCGAATGTTCAAAATTTAATCCAGCAATGGTCGACGATTGGGTTTGTGCCTTGTTTATGGTTATTACGAATGCAAGACACAAAGGAAACTATAGTCGTTTGAAATCAATGGGTAGATCTGATGAAATTTAAACCATCTCTCCTTTCAACTTGTCCCCTATGATTTCTGCTTAGTTCAAGTTGGTTGTCAGTTTTTTTGTGGATAGTCTGGCACAACTTTGGTGGATTCAAATTTCGCAAGAGTATTATCGTCGACCTTGCTTTTATATTAATATGCGTGATAGCAATAGGCCTAATTTTACATAGAATCTACCTATTTTAAACAATATAAAATATATATAATGTATTTTTATTTTTGCATTATGTTTATAATTATTTTATTAATTACGTAACCCTAATATAGATATACATTTTAACATCAGACTTATGGAAGGCTGTACACTGAACCTCTGGAGCTGGATGGATGGATATACACCAAATTTCACAGATGGAGGGAAAATGTTAAACAAACCTTCCTAATTTATAGTTCAGCGGTTTAGACGTCTATAACATACAGACAAACATTCATTTTTATATATACATATAAAAAAAATATTTAAGTACGGTATTGGTATAGATAAAAGTTTTAGTTGTTCCAATTGCTTTATGATTTTATTAAATCAAAGTTGACAAGTTTTCTTCTTTATAATAATGTATTGTAAGTTGTAGTTCCTTGATGAAAGACTAGTTTAGTTTAATATTAAGGTCTCAGTATGCTGTTTACGTCTAGAAACATTTCTAAAAATATTCAATTTCATAATATTACTTATCGTTTTGTAATTAGGCTTTTATTCAAAACGATATTTAAAAACATAATAAGATGCAATAAATATGTGCTATGCTATAACCAAGTCGAAAGATATGGCTATTTTAGACAAAAAGTTATGAGGTTTTAATTACGTTAATTATTTATGTTTCAATATGTTGCTAAATCTGTAATTGTTTACAAAAATAATCACTGTATCATTTCCCATTATTTTGTAACTATACTAAAGGTTCAAAAAGATGTTTAAGTATATTATTTACAATTATAAGAAGATGCTTTACGATCTATGGTCTAATCAAACCAAATAATATTCCAGCATTACATTTATTCTAATAACGATAAAGTTAAACCGTAGCATTTTGAGAAATAATTTAAAGGTAGTAATAATAACTACTAAGATTACATTGCTGTTTACATCTAGAAACAATTTTAAAAAATTATCAATTTAATATATTAATTATCGTTTTGTAACTACACTTATTCAACACGATGTTTAAATATTTATTACGTTAGTTATTTAAGTTTCAATATGTTGTTAAATCTGCAATTGTTTACAAAAATTAACACTGTATCTTATTTCCCATAGTTTTTGTAATTACACCTAATATTTTAAAAGATTACACTAAAAGTATGCTATTTATAATTATAATAAGATACTTTACGATCTATGGTCTAATCAAACCTAGTAATATTCCTGCATTACATTTACTTTAATAACGACAAAGTTAAACCGTAGAATTTTGAGAAATAATTTAAAGGTAGTAATAATAACTACTAAAATTAGATATTTATAGAAATATTACTTCCCATTTATTTATTAACTTCAAGTTGTACGTTGAACGCCTGCTGAGCGGCATAGCGATAACCCGCAACATTACGTTTAATTGAAGTCCGTGTCTTTGGTTATTTGAAATGAGCGTATTTGGTTATTTAAAGTTCGTGTATTACGATTATTTGAAAGTCGCGTATTTGGTTAATTAACGGCTGCGTATTTTGGTTAGATGACCTTTGGTCATTTGAAGTAGCCCCATACAAAACATTCATTTATGTATTTATTGTAATAATGGTAATATTGCCATGAAAACCTGTGTTTTGTCTAAAATCAATGAATGACTAATTAATAATTGATGTTCAAAATAGAAAATCAGTATCTTTATCCACTCCTATCAGTCGGTTAAATTTGTATACAGTTTTGGTTTATATTACGCTTATGTTTTAATTTTTGGAGTTTCAATGATAATGACTTTATATGAAAAGCAGCTTGTAATATTTTATTCTTGTTTTTGTACTTTTAATTTAACCTAAAAATTGTTTTGTTTAGTAGCATTTTTTTTCTAAAAATGAGTTTATGACTGTTTATTATATCACTATTGTGCCCCGCCTAAGGGAGGGTCTTTGTTTCCTCAACTATCCATGATCGGTGACAATTCTAAGGAAAGATATAATTATACTAGGACTAGAACATCACTATTTAATGTCCTCTATCGTGTTTCGGAGTAAAGGCTATCAGGAATAGTACAGAATCTCAGGTAAATCAACCCCTAAATAACCTGAGCAAAGGCATGAGTAATTTTATTTTGATAGATTAACCAAACAAGTCCATTACATTCAATTTGTTAATCTAAAACCTATCTTTGATTTGAAAGAAACAAAAAAAAATTTAATACAATTTATATAGTTCGTAAAATAAATACCGAAAAAGAGTAAAATTTTAATATTCACTTAATTTAATATAATGAAGTGATCGTCCCAACCATTTATATTATGTAGGGACATTTCTACACTAGACACTTGGAATCAATTCACCGGATAAAATGAAGGAAAATATGTCTAATCAAAGCCCAGTACGCACTGCAACATATTACGTATACATATACTCAAACAATAAATAATATAGGACGCCGGAACAAGTATTTACTAGTTGTCTAATTACTAATATATTTTTTAATTTTTCTCCAGATCTCGTATTTAACTGTGCCCTTCCTGTGTCTCTCAGTAAGTATCTTGGACTAGTTTTATTGTTGAATGCAAAGAACATATACATAAATAATTACAAACTTCGTTTACCAATTGATTTATAAAAAAAAAAACTTTTCTGTATCCAACATCAATAATCAGGTTGCTGAAGACAATTGATTATACAACTAGTTTAATATTATAAATTGCTTTATGTGGGTTTAAGTTAATTATTTCACTTTTAGATGAATTAAATTACTGGGACTGTTATGTTATTATAAACTCTGCACTCCACGAACCTGTTTAAAATTAGTTAGTTATGCAAACATTACAATAATTAGATATAATAATTACAGTAATACATTTTATTGCAGAATTCTTTAGGTCATGATTGTTTTTACTTCTTTAAAAGCGATTTAGCATCATGCTCGTCGATTAGGCATTAATAATAGAGACTTAAAAATAACATTACCTATTAAGATTTAGGATAACGTCATTTTCGTTCGGATAAGAGACAAATGATTTATTTTTATCATTTCCGAAAGCTAATCATAATTCAAACTGTTGTTTCACTTTCATTTATAGATTATTTTATGGAATATATTCTTCTTTGTTAATTCTCTGCAGTTTTACTTGAAATGCATATGGGTTGTCTCGTTTATAGTAAATACTTCGAATTCTACAGCAAATTATCAAAAAGCCTGAATTCCTTCACGTATATCAAATACGGGTTAACCAACATAGAACTATATCAAACTATCGGTCCTGACCATTAAAACTTGTCAAAGACAAATTTCTAACTGCATCCTCTACTTGAGAATTTTTCTTATACTTTAGGAAAACAATGTTCTCACTAAGGATGAATTCGTATTAATTAAAGCAAAAATGTTCGAGATTTATTTCTAAAAACGATTATATATATTATTAGTTTGTGTGGTATAACCGTTTACGATGCAAGGGATTACGTTTATCAATAAAAACCTAATAACCAGTTAACTTCGTTGAACATCAAGTGTCAAAATCATGCATATTACAATGTACCCGGATACAAACTTATAACAAATGACTTAGGAACTAACCCATAACTATATGGGATTTTTTTATTCTTGGGAATATAAAGGACAAGACAAATAAAAAAGCTCTATTTTAAATTCCTATTTATATTTCTAATACGTTAAATTTCTAATATCATTCACATAACGATATCTCCAAGTATCCGATTGAGGCCTTCCCAAAACTTCACTTCATCTTATTATAGACTGGAAGGAAAACGGCACAAAAAAATATAAATGAAACATATATGGACTAACTATTTGTAGGGTTTATGGATTAGCAAATAACTTCTAGGAATTGGGTGAGTCATGGTGTCCCTGGCACACTGCTGCAAAGCTGTTTAACCACTACACATCAAGTGTTTAGAAAGAATGCGTTACTTGTGCAAGAAATTATATATATATATATATATATATATATATATATATATATATATACATTGGTGTCGTATAATAGGAATCAACATCTATCCAGCAAAAACAATCAAATGTTTTGTAACATTTTAACCCAGGCTATAATACCTTTCCAAATCAATCATATTTATTTGTGAAATAATAATAGTAGGATGTTTCTTCGTTATAATAAGTTACTGTTAGTAGGTAAACAATTGTTTATTCCGCGATACGAATCACTGAGAAAATGTTTCAAGCAGACCTATCAGGTCTACAATTACATAATTATTTATTATAAACTTACACAAATATAAAAAAGATAATTCTATAATCAAGTGACGGACCAATATTTTATTCTACTAATGACTAACCTCAATCTGCCACCATTTGATAAGCTTTCACTCTGGAATGTAGGTACAACATATAAATGTAAACATAGATTTCGTAAGTATTGATTGACACTAACTTATTGATATAAAACGTAAAGACTATTCAAATTATTTCGCAGAATCAAACGACTACTCACCATTACCAAGGTAGAAAATTTTAAAGAGGATATTGATAATCAGGAAATCATTTTAAACCTAAATATAAAGATATGTTATTGTGATAGTAAAAAAAATATTTTATGCTTGCTTTAACTATAATAAAAATTAGGACTTTATTTTCAAATATTCCAATTTTATTTTAATTGAAGCCCATCCCAAGAGTAAAAAATAATAACGAGTACTCAGAAAACTAGAATATTTAAGAGCTCATTTTGTTTCGGTCATTCAGTTGTAAAGCTAATGTTAATGTTTTTAATACCTCTAATCGAAAAAAACAACTTTAGAAATGTGTATTTAATTTTTTTAAGAAATATATTTAATCCAATGAATATGCTACTTAAAAATATACACAGTATATAAATATATATAGGAGTACATAAAAAAAGATATACTTTATGATTGCAAAATATATTGCTTACAATAAACTACTGCACACATTCACATTGAGTTAAAACCAAACAACAAGGTAACTGACACCACTATTTAGAGATTCCCTTACAAGAAACGTTTTTAATTCATTAAATGTCAAACAGATAATCAGCTGTTATTATTTTGTTCTGGGTAGTGCGAATTATTTAAAGCTATCCTGTAACTGATCCGAGGGCAGCCTTCTATTATGAACGCCTATTCTATATATAGTTATATATATATATATATATATATATATATATATATATATATATATATATATATATATATATATATATGTATATACATATATATATATATATATATATATATATATATATATATATATATATATTTATTTATTTATTTATTTATTTATTTATGTACATTTAGAGCTATAATTAAGGGTTTTGAGAAGTATAATTATTATTGTTTTAGCAAGTATATGTGATTTAAATGTTTTATAGATTCATTTACTTATAAGCTATCTTACATTAAATAATTTGTAATAATATTATGAAAATCGTGAAGTCAATTATTAAAACATCGTGGTCATAAATGTGTTTACGTTTAAAATACCATTTAATGCTTTTTGTTTGTGTATGAGTGAAAGGTATATTTCATTCAGTTTTACAGAAATAAGATTGTGATTGTGTCTCATATAAAACCGTGCTATCATGTATGACACAGATATGTACCTTTATTTAGTACTAAAATTGATTAGAGATCATATTAAAACAGAATCATATAACATGAAATCTATCACCTGTGTCCACAAAAATATACTCAATACAACCGTTGAAATCTTTAAAAATGGTAAAATTAAGTATAACATAAATCTGCAGTAAGAACCGAAAGTAATGTTTTTTAAATATGGTGTTTTTGTAACACAGCTGTTAATTCTAGTTGCAGATAGGACTTTAATGTAGTCTAAGTAATGTATTTACAAAATCTAATAACAAATAATATTTAAAATATAAGTCCAAGTAAGAACTTGGTCCTTGTTTGAGTCTTTGTGAGCTACTTGTTATTAATAGAAATAACTTGAATGAATCTTTTCTTCCGCTTTAGTTATCGAGCCGATAATCAAGGAATCGATTTTTAAAACAACGCTGTTTTTTGTTCTTGATATTATTAGCCATCCAAGGGTTACATTATTTTGTCTAGGGTCAAAGAGCTAAGGTCAAAATAATATTTATTAGTTTTTTAGTAAAATTAGCGGGACAAAGAAAGTTCTATCAGTTTTTTTAAAATACTTTTCACAATTATACAAGCATTGTTGGGAATTTAGTTTGCGGAGGCTTATGAAAGAAAAGGTAGATCATTTGATACAACGATGTCCTACAAGGAATAAATTCCCGGCTACAACCTAAGGATAGGATAATTCACAAAGTCCACACGTCGAATGCCCCACTCAATAGAACAGTTACATACGGAGAATTTATATTCGATGATGGTAATCTTTCAATATCGCTTCAGTAAATTTTAATTTAACAAAGGATTTTCTAAAATTATCCAAATAAATAATCACAACGTAATCAATACGAATACTCAAAACGTCCCAATATACTCGTTTAATTTATCACCCTGATATTTTACATTTTATTGTTTATATCATTTAGGCTTACTTTAAGCCAGGGTACCACTACTCTATTAATTGTGTGTATAAATAAGAAAACAAAGGACTCTGGAGGTTTATTTGTGTACAACTGTAATAATGTTCTTTCAGACAATTAAAAAATTTTATTAATATTAGAAATACATATTTTTATAAAGCATATTTTACATTCCTTAAAGGCTGTTATAATTTGGTTAAACATAGGTGGTTTATTTATAATTGTGTCCTTCTATTGTCAGTGCTTTTTTTTATATTATAATATTGGTAATATTAAGAGATTAGCAATAGAGAATATATATATATATATATATATATATATATATATATATATATATATATATATATATATATATATATATTCTCATCAGCCAACGAAAAGCTTTGACTTGTGAATTCAATTATAATTCTTGTATTTGTATTTTGACTTACGTTCTTTATTTTTACCCAACAATGCATATTGCGATATATATATATATATATATATATATATATATATATATATATATATTAAGATCTAAGTCATAATAAAAAATACAAGAATTATAATTTAATTTACAATTACAATGTATTATAATAAATTGTAAATTGAATTATAATTCTTGTATTTGTATTTTGATTTACTTATTTATTAATACACAAGAATACATATTGCGATATTTATATATATATATATATATATATATATATAATGGGTGACCCTAATATAAAACAACAATATGTAACCTAATCTGCAGTTATTCCTCAAACAAGATAAACTACATGGAGTAATGAGATGAAAAACCAAGAAAACTGTTTAAAATTAAACTAGTATCAAACATCTATGTAGTATACTAAAGGCGAATTAATGAAACCCAGTGATGACACAAACAAGACGAAGCGACAGATAAGAACTGAGGCAATGAGTAAACTATGGCACATAATAGATAAACTCAGCCAACTAGTTAAAGAATAACATTAGGGATTATTTTGCCTCATGGAATGACTCTCGTAGTGTGACTGGAGAGAGAAAGGAGACTGAAATAGAACTAGCCATTCAATGTAATAAGATATTATGCTGTAATAGCTTACCAGCCTAGGTGATCTAGCACCAGTAAATCTCTCACTTTAGACACATATATATTTGATTTTTTTATTAGAAGAGAAATAAAGTTAATTAGAAATGTTTGAATAATTGATTTTTTATTAGAAGAGAAGTAAGGATAATTAGAAATGTTTAAATAATTGATTTTTTCTGTTATTATTCTAAGCATTAAAACACGTTAAATAACATTTTTTTTTTTTTGAAAAATAAATATATTTGTACCAAATATATACATTTCAGGTTAAATCGGTAGGCCTAAGCACTTACAAACAAATATGTCTGTATTGTTTTTAAATGATTTATTGGTGTGTAGCTTCCATAGGAATGTCACATAATAGCAGGGTTGGGTAGGGCATATCTCCACATTGGTTGTAGGACTTCCAGGTTGATCTATTCCTGCAACAGCGTACAACATTACCTGAAGCAGCGTACAACCTTGTTTACTATAGGTTTATGTTTAGGCTGAGGCGTATTGATTCCAAGAAGGTTTCTTGCTTGCCTATTTAGTTCTACAGGTAGCATAGTATAAATAAACCTTTTTCTTACTTTAGAAACAATTAGACCCCAGGCAATGTTTGTAATAAACTCGCTTCTTGACAATGTTGATTCTCCAGGGATAATAATGTAAATTCTGGATGCATTGATGAGTGCTATATTTAGAAAATAAAAAATAGAACCGTAGGTGATCGTTTAGTATTTCTTACCACATCGTATTTGCCACACATTTGGTTCAATATTTGGCTTATTATAAAAAGTAATTATTTCAGGTTTCTCTAAATTCCTTGAATCTTCGTCAATCTTGTGGTCTTCATTCATCGTGAACCGAAGTAATACTGACTTCATAGGTTTGGTGCAGTAAGATACCGGTATTTTCTCTGCATCTGACAAGCAATAATGCAAAATACCTGCACATGATAACCGGGCACGCTTTGATTCACAATTAACACAAAAGGTCTCACGGTCTACAGGCGTAGCCCAAACAACTTTAGTCGTGAACAATTACAAAAAGCAATTACAAAAAGTGACAATCATCGACTCAGTGAGTAGGATAGATGAAAAACAACAGCTAATAATGTAGGCTTTCCTCCAATAGTTTTACGAGATGCGTTACAGCGTAAAGAAAAACACTGGGATACACCTGTAGCTTTCGCGCCTACCCGAGGATTAAAACGACGTACATATTGTAGTTTCAATAAAATAATAATAATAATAATACCTGTAATAAAACTGCGTTTAGGTTAATTACCACTTGTTCCTTTTCTGGTTCGTGAGTCAAGATATTTATCATGTAGCCGTTTACAATCTAGCAATAAAGTATAATCTAAAGGCTAATATCACTATTAGGACTTGAGTAATTTCAATTCGACATTCACCAATTAAATTCCAGTATGTAGACCATTTATAAAATGGATGCAGTTCTTCTACGTTTGTACATATCAATTAAGCGTGCACGTCGCATTCCTACAACTTGTCGAAAGTATATTCGAGACGTCCGGAGCTCGTAGAACAAAAATATTAGGTAATAGTGAAAACGGGGGAATGTATGATATTAATTTATAAAACTGATTATCATATTTCCTCCATTTAATAACTTTTTAATATATCTAAGTACTCATATTATTTAAATACCAATGTGAAATCCAAAACGAGAAAATCAGGGATCATCAGTTGCCTTGTTTTCTCAATCAGCTAGTATTCCTATTTTCTCTTAAGAAAACCAAATTCTTTACACTATCGACACAGATATCTGGAACTGATTTGTCCAAACACTTAATAATATTTTGAAAAAATATAATTTTGTAATTTATAATTAATTTTTAAAAATTGATAGTTATCATTTTCACACTAACTACATTTACAGTTGTGTGTGGATTTTGTAAATAAAGTCTTTTCAAAATTATATTTCCGTTTTTTTACTGGACCTTCATTTTTGTTCATCTTTTTTCAAATAATTAATGTTCAGAATATAATCACTTACTGTTTCTACTTTGACTGATATCTATTAAGACATATACTATTAAGTATATTTTCCAGTATTACTAATTTATAAATAGTTTTTAAAAAATAATTAATAAATATTGAATCAAAGAACCATATATTACCATCCACATTATATAATACCAAATTAATTTATCAGTGACGGTCATTTAAAACTTTTATTAACACTCTTCAAATTGATTACTAGCTTAAAGTCTGCGTGAATATATTGTTTATACACTCACAACTATTTGAAGAGCGCTCTATCAATAATGAAATTAAAGAATTTTACAATGCACGATGGTAAAATAAATCAAACAATAAAGCAATTATAACAGTTATATAAAGAATTATATTCATTTACGTTTTAATATCGTCATAAACAACATTGACTTAGTGTACAGTAAAGATATAAAAAATTGACCAATGTTTTTGAATGAGGACGACTTGGTGATCAAAATTTACCTTTCATTTATATTTAATTAAAAATAATTAGTCTTTTGTTTATTCATTATTTCATTGTTTTGAAGGATTATACTGTCGGAATAAAGTCATAATATATCATTAGTTTAATACAAAAACTCTTTTAAAATAGGTAAAATGCAAACGTTACAAAAGTTTAATAGTTTTGTTGGGTTCCCTTGAAGGAAATGGGTTATCTCAAGGATTTCAAATTCTACCGGCGAAAACGTGGTAGCGTTTAAGGATTAACAAGACAATGGGAATTGGTTACGCCTACATAACTAGGCAAAGTGGAAATGTTGCGGGAATTATTGTTTTGTTTCTTCTAGGCTTAAATGAGTGGCAGCTAAGGCAAATAAGTATATGTTTGCAATAGCTGTATTGAATTATATATCGGTGAATTCCGTTGAGGAAATCAACTTTGAAGATTCCTTGTGCCAATTTGCATTTACGTGTCCCTCAGTTTATTTCAGTTATAGAAGAAGCAAGTATAACAAGCATGCCTATCCAGTAACAGAGTACAGTATCCAGTTAGCAATTAAGCAACAGAGGAGAGCAAATAAAGTCGTTCTGGGCAGGAAACAAAGTGTTATTTATATAAATTTTAGTATATTATTGATTTGTTAAATTTTAAGAAATATGAAATTTCAAAACACTAAGTGTTTATATTAATTACGAATGACGTCCACTGCTAATCATACACTCTGTGAGTTAGGTAACAGTATTGTATGTAAAGTAATGTAACACTAAAATATAAATACGTAACTGGAAAGGTGTAGAAATAATCTAAATCGGCCAATAATACATTACGTTGTCTATTTAACTATAAGGTTTATGAAAATATGTGTAATTAACTAATTTTATTATAATAAATTTAATGTAGTTTTTTTACTACCTGTAGTTTTCTATTTATACATCTGGAGTTTTTCTTACATATTGCAAGACATACACAACTAAATAAAGCACTTACCTAGTGCTAAAAAACATCACTAACTAGTTTTTTTTCATGTGATAACAAAAATTCAATTTAATTTTTAAAGTTGTGGATTATTAGAGGAGCCAAATACAAATATAGTACTTAACGCCTCATAACTAGCCCTACAAGGGACCAGACATTTATCGTTTATTCAAATTAGTTCATTCGGAGACAAAGCTTGTTCTGTCACACTAGCACTTGTTTTACAGTCACTCAAGAATTTTTAATTTCTCTTTTATCAGCTGTAGTTATCTATAGACATGTCCTTTCTAGGTTTTTGTTTTGTTTATTTAGGTTTTAACGTTTGTTTTGCTTTTTTGTGTGATATTGTGGATGCAGAATTCGTTATGTTTAAAGAACAACCAATTGGGAACCACCCATGATGTTCGTGTTCTAAAATAAAAGTCTATTCTATGTGGAATTTAAAGGAAGATATAACCACCTAGTCACTTTATTTTTAGATTAATTTGATTTACTTTTTTTCAAAAAGATTTTTAGTTTTACATGTTACGACGTACTACTATTCTCTCTTCTAGAAAAAGGTAAGACCTTGATAAACTTCTGAGGAACTGTTAGAAGATGTGTTCTTGTTTCAACATTAAGTATTGCCAGGAAACATAACTAAGTGATTTTGTGTACGGTTACTCTCTGTCATTTACTGATACAATAAATATTATTCTCGATAAAATTTTCTAAATTAATCTACACACTTTAGTAACTGCGAAAATAAAATTTGTCTTGCCCTCAAAGTAACTTACATTCCATGTGAAAATGAGTGATATGTGTTGGTTTACTGGATAATTTTCGGTTGGTTTACATTTTTGTGTAATATTATCAAGTTTTCATTAAAGTTCAACATTCAATACATTCGAATATAGTTGTCTGAAAATATTGGATAATAAGAAATCCAAAAATTACTAATTTATCTGTCGTAATTAATCAAAGTTGTGTTTTGGTTTTGTTTCTAATTTATCTATTAAACAGTTACGAGAATTAAACTCTAGATAACGAAGACTGACAAAAACCTAAATCCTTTAAATAAAATGGTTTATGTTATTTTACGCAAAATTATTCATAGCCTATACCTAAATATGTTCCCTATGAATCTAAAGCGTTTTGTAAAAACCACAGAATAGTGAGTATGATCTACCTATATATACGGATTTATTTAGCAGATTTTATCTATAGCCAGATAGAGCATTCATTTAAATAGACACCGTCTTTGGCTTTCTTCAATTTGAATAACACTAATCCATCAATCGCATATTAGTCCTTTATATTGAAAACTTTATTAGGTTTTCTTAGACTATTTAGAAACCCTATTCATCAATTCAAAAAGAATGTAAGGCCTTTGAAATAAAACCTTCAGTTTAAGGTGCCTACTGTGTAGGCAAATTGTAAACACCTCAGTTTCAGTTGTGTTGTAGCTTGCTACGAGTTAGCTCGTGTCGTCAAAGCATATGTTATTGGTTTCGCACTCGTGACGTATTTAGTCTCCCGAGACCGATAAAGCATTCGAAACGGGAAGACGACAAGTTGAACTTATGTTCATAAATAAATATGATCAATGAAAAATAGCGTCCAAAATCAAAACTTATTAAATATTGTTAATTGGGAAGCATTGTATTATATAGCCCAAATAATAAAATAAAGTATTTTATATTAAACGAAAGTAAAATCTATTGGTAAAATTACAACTAGTGATAGTATATAATGTTCACAGGTTTAAGATGAGTTGTTATTACAATTAAAACAATTAAAAACATCCAGCTCTATTTTCAATTTGGATTTACTGAAATATAGAAAAGGTTTTGTAGGAATCATGAAAATATTTGAAGACGAATTGACAATGCTGGAAGAAAATAAACCTTTTCGAGGTCTTTTCGTAAGTTAGGTTTTGGAATGCGGTAACACTAATTGTGATGTTAAAACAGAATTTAGTAACTGAAAACAATTAACCGCTACAGACTTTGAGGTAAATATAAGGTCTTTGAGGTATGTTATATGGTCTACTGTCATTCGGCATGGGTAATGCTGGAGGCCAACTACTTAAAAATGTGTGCAACAAAAATGTCTTGATTTATAAAATTTTTGTGGTTTGGTAAATAAAATAATAACTGAATAATCAGTTACTTATTAACAATGTTGAGAGAAATGATTAAAAGTTATAAGTGGCCGAAGTAAATGCGAGTGGAAGATTAATAATGCGAGGGGTCTTCAATAAATACCTGAACAAATTATCTGTTGATAATATAGTTTAGTAAACATTGTATTACTATTGTAAAAACAAAGCAACAAGAAATACAACAAAAATTACAGATATTTTTCCTAGTCTTCGGGATTATTAAAGCGATGTTTCTATACTGAGTAACGAGTGCAGCCTGTCGACTTATTTTATAATAAATAATTTCTATTTTTATAACCTAATTGAATTTTAAATGCAGTAATTAGAGTTCATTTTTTATTCAAATGTCTAACAAAGTTGGCAAAATGAGGTCATTTACTTTTCATGAAATACCTGAAGATATGTAAAGCTTAAACAATCGTTTCGTGAAATATTCCCTATAATACTATAAATAAATGTTACATTAATTTTTACAATTTTAAATCGAAATATACTGGTCTGTAGAAAGATACATGAGAGCAGAATTTAGGCCCTTTATATCAACGAATGGTATAGATAAATCAAAAATAAAATACCGTAGTTAATTGAATATAGTAAAGAAAGCAGTCACATTGATTTGAGTGAATCATTAATATTGAGCTATGTATATATGCTTCTTGTAAAACATTGTTTACCTCCTAATTATAGCCTCTTATATATGTTCTTTACTATAAAACAGTAAAGTTACATTTAATGTATTTTTTTATTAAGAGTCAAATAATATGATTGATATCGTTCTTTAACACTCGAAGTGCATTACATGTTGAATAATTGTTAATCCCATAACCTTTTATAGGACTTTCATTTAGTTTTTATATGATCAGTCTCCTTTTGGGAGCATACTTTTCTATACGTTCAGTTAATTAATGTTTACTATGTTTTTTATGTTTAAGTTATGTAACTTAGGTTTATCGATATCTAGTTTTGTAGTTTCCTCTAGATTAGACTTTTACGCTCTTTAGTTCCGTGATTATTGTGAAGAATTCAGAATAAATATTACTCCTCATAAATTGAACCATTCTGTTTATATTAAAACAATAATACAAATAGGTACACCACTCGAACTGGAAACAATTGAAAGTTGAAAGGCAATCTAGCGATGAAATCTTCATGAAGCTATAAGTGTTAGCTTTTAACATTATAAAAATTATTTTTTTTTTAATCAATGGATTTCAATAAGTATTTTAATTCTTCGAACAGATACAAATTAGTTAAACAAGTATAAACATTGGTTTAGGTTTGATATTTTATTTTACATATTTATAATATTATAAAGACACATATATAACACAGTATTAACTTTGTAAATTTGCCCTGCATTAGAGTAAATTTAAACTCCAAACATTTCCTTAGCTGAGCGGAATGGCGACGACGAAACACAAAGACCTCTCCAACTCGGTTAATTGTAAACACAAGTAATGCTTTGAGGTTAGAATTGCGACCTTATTGTTCTGTTACCTGCAGTGTGTTTGCTCTTATCAGCCCCAAGAGAGTATTCTATATGCGCAAAATTAAAAGACCTTATACACTAGAAAAATGTTTATATTATTCTTTTATTTTTATTCTTCATCATTATCATGCGGTTTTTGTTTGAAAGCTATAAGATGCTCATACCAAAATTTCTAGCAATAGCGTCGTCAATTCTTTAAAAATATATTGTTCATTTTATTCCAAACATGTATATTATCACAAATTACTTTTTAAATCATATTTCACACATTCTATGGGTTGGGGAGAGTGGTTAAAATATATTTACAAATTCTCCTTCATTCTTAACTTTTCCTAGTTGTCTTTCTTTTCGGAAAAATATTAGGCTATAAAATCAGGTGTTTAGGACTATTAGTAAATCATTTCATAATGTTGCGTCGGTAGATAACCTGAAAAAGTTAAATTTTATCAAACGCATTACATTGGTTTTATTTATATATTTTTAAGAAGTTTCAATTCGTTCTATTTCATTTAATGGTAAATGCTTTGAACAAATATTCTTTTTTATATATTTATAGAAATTGCCGTGGACCTTTCATTCCTCTTTTTTTTGTTTAAACTTTGATGATTTATTATCCATATTATTTTATAATAGTCGGGCGCCAGTTTTAACTACTGTTAGATTTATTACGTGTCATTTATTGAAATGTAAATTATGTTATGTTACATTTATGACCTACCTCAACTATATCTATCTTCACTCCTTTCCTAATAAAAATGGCACCATATATATATATATATATATATATATATATATATATATATATATATATAATATAATAAATATACCATATAATAAATATTCTTGTATTTGAATAACCTATGTTGTTTTAAATATATATATATACAAAACTTGGTTACAATTCCTTTAACAATCAAGGAATAGGTATTACAATAATTTAAATATGAAAACAAAGAATATACTTTACCATTGTACGTATAACATTTTAATCAAGTCTTTAATTAATCGAACACAGGGCACTTAAAAAAAAGATTTCTAAATTATTTTATTGTTATAAAAACAAGGCCTGTCCATTAAATTATCTTCGCAGAGCAGTACTAAGTTGACTTATGTAATTGCATTATAGAGATATATAAATTCAATACACTTTCTATTATTCTTTAAAATCAACTATTCCTTATAATTAAATGAATTTAATAATGCACCTCTGGTTATTGTGATCTATTCCTATTGACAAATATATTTATTCAATTTCTTTTTTTGAATAAATTTGTAGTTCAGTGCAATGACTTTTATCCCTTCAGTGTGTGTTTAGCCTGTCCATGCTCCTTGGTATGATGAATTTCTGCTCTCACACTTTACTTTGAAGCTAGTACCCGTCACTCTGGCTCACAGATAATATTCCTAACATTTGTAAAAATTATTTCTTTATATTTATAGATATGCCACTAGAACTCAATTTCTTTTTACGACACAAACAACTGTTCTCCAGATTTTAAAAACAAATTTCAATATGGTTTTATTTTGGATACAGTAATACCAACAACACTTTTTTATTTCAAAAGAATCTAATTTGAATAAACGTTTAATTACTTTTTCGGTCGAGGTAAGATGAATACAGTTGCCTCTGCACTTACGTTTCTCCAGCGCGTCCTACCCTTTCCAGCTAAGGTTTGTAGCTAATCAAGAACACAAATTTTGGTTTGTACCAATTAGATTTTAAAATTGTATGTTAGGGCATTTTCACTTGCCATTATTTAGTATATATTTGAAGTAAATTGCCATAGTAATTAAAATGTTTTTTTAAAGTGGCCCTAACAAATTTCCTGGTTTTAATGTCCGTTTTTCGTTTTAAACTTGTAACGAAAACTCTGCTCTACTCCTCAACAAATCATTCACAAAGTTTATTACTTCCGTAACTAGTTGCAGATTTCAACCTATTTTATCTATAAATTCTTTGTTGAGTTTTAACATAACTAAATTTTACACTGCTTGCCCATGAGGTAATCGGGTTTCATACAATTAACACACACACACACACACACACACACACACACACACACACACACACACACACACACACACACACACACACACACACACACACACACACACACACACACACACACCCACATACACACACACACACACACACACACACACACACACACACTCACACAAACACACACACACACTCACACAAACACACACACAAACATACATACACACACACACACACACACACACACACACATACACACACACACACATACAAACACACACACACACACAATCAAAAACACACACACACAATCAAAAACACACAAATACACACATACACTCACACAAACACACACACACACACACACAAACAAAAACACACAAACACACACACACACACACACACACAAACACACACACACACACAAACACACACACACACACACACACAAACACACATACACAAACACGCGCGCGCGCGCGCACACACACACACGACTCTATCTATCTAGTACATTATAAATAGATAAAACAGTTTGTAGTAATAATTTTAATCAGAATTTTTTTTTTTAATTCTTTATTTTCTTAGTGATATTTTGACGTTTACAATAATAAATTATATAATATTCGCCATCTTAAAAATAGTTTATGTTGTAAAATAATTCAGAAAATCGTGGATAACAAGTTTTGTTCTTGAGTTTTGTATTTATTTTCCTGCATAAAGATATCAAATTATTTATGAAGATATGTTTGTGTTAAATAAAATGGAAAAGTATTTCAGAATATTTGAGTCATTACGTGGCATAACTCATTGTAAATGGCCTAAAACGAACGCCTGATATTTAGGAATAAAATTTGTTATTAGATCCCAATGTTCAGAGAAAAGTAAAGTGATATATCAGTGACAATAATTCAATGTTACACTGCTAATTCACCGTATAATAACTTTATAAAGATTAGGTTATAATAATATGAACAATATCGAATATTTGTAGAAAACCCTGAAAACTTAGAAAAATAGAAAAAGCATGTGTTTCACAATAAGTCTGATAGAACATTTTAAATCAATTTGGAACATTTTAGGAATGTATGAATGGATAATTTACAGTTAAAATAGACAATATTCTAATTGCATGTTGTTTTTATTTCTGACATTGGTGCATATATTGTATGTAATTTATGATAATTGTTTCAATAAAATTATCATATTTCCTGCCTATCCATTAAATAATCTCTTAATAGGCACTGAAGCACACATAGACCCGAAGATGTCGGACTGAACACTAAATTGAATATTTTTGGACAAAGCTTGGCGCAACACAGTTTCAAAACCTGAGAAACTGCAACGAATTACTCTGGTAACTTACTAAGACTCGGAGGAAGGGTAACACGTTTACACGGACAGATTGGGGAGTAGAATTTCAAATTACTGTGAGGCATGTGGCGAATGTACGAGCAAATTTAATGGCGAAATTATAGCGTTATAAAATGAGGCTTAATACACAGAGAATAGAAGGACATCATTCAAGAAGAGGAAAAGTAAAATAAACGTAACAAAATTACCATTTTGAAAATAAAACTAGTCCAAGACCGTTCACAGGTAACTGTCAGAATTCAGGCTAAAAATTGTAGACGACTAAACAAACCTATGTGTTTCGCTTACACTAAGATAACAGAGATATAAATTCATGTTGACAGAAATAATAAAGGGACAGATATACCTCAATGCTATACAAGGGTTGATCAAAGTGTAAATTATTCAAAATAATTGAAACAAAAAGCATTCATACTTTACGAAAAGGTTATAATTACATCTACACCAAAGCAATTTAAATTTAATCAAAACCTTTTTATACATCAATGAGTTCATAGAGCTTGACACGAATGTAGCTTTATTTACATAAAGAAACAGTGGATCTATTTCTGCTTTCTCTTGAATAAGGTAATATTCCTCTTAACTAGGAATGAACTCCAATATAACCAAGTTTCAGGTTTGAATCCCGCTCCCTCATTGAAAGAATGCTACAATTACTGAGTAAACAAATCAACACACGCGTACACATTTGTATGCAAAACTGTTTCTATATTTTCCATTACAAATACATTCAATAGGCAAACATATGAGAGTGTTTATCGACATGATTTCTCTTTCTGATTCCGTATATAATATAATTGTTGAATGCAACCACAGTATCTCTATAAATTAGACAAAAAAACATTTAGAGAGTTTCGATTTATTCAAGCTATCCTCTAATATCAACATCATTATAACTTAGCTTGAAGATATATTTCACCTTGATTTGTAAACTTATTTTGTTTAAATGAGACAAATATAACCCACGAAAAATTAAATAGGAGTGATTTAGATTGGAACCTAATTGCTTTACTATAGGTTTAGGTACCTCGGTTAAAATTATATTAATGGTAGGCCTCGTATCATTAATTTCGTTAGGAGTGTCACGAGGCGACATTAGTGATTTAACACGACATTCCACTTCAACTGATCCGTGCAACCCTATGTAGATATATGAGAGATACGTGATTAATTGTCTTTGTTGGTTTGTTGTAGTATGCGATTATATATATTTAGTAAATAAAAGAACTGTGGCAAAGCATGATAAAAAAAAGTTTCTATTTTTTACAAAATGTAACTATTGTTTTGTATGGTTATACAATGTAACCTAGAGTGAATAAATATTAGATTCATGATATATTCAAACTTCGATTATCTAATATTTATAAACATAACCTGTTAATTTAAGGAAATAAAAACGATAAATTTTAAAACTATAAAGGCTAAGCAATTCAAGACTAAATTATTTTTTAAACATCTAATTACAATACAGAAATTTGTGAGATGTAATTTGTTCAATAAGACATAATTATTAATTTATAAATATTACATTACACGTTTTGTTAACCACCTTAAATACTGCACAATATAACAGAACACCAATCATAATTTCGCAGAAAATAAATACAATAACGCGACTCATGCTAAAGTTGACACGTATACAGTTTATCCCATATGTAGTACCAATGCATTGCGGTGGCAAATACAATAGATGGCATTATTCGTATATATAAGAATAAGAGAATATATAAATATATAGTAGGGGTTCGTGTATAATTAAAGCTTTGATTGTGAAGATCCTTTCATGAGGAATTCCCATAAACTGTTCTTAAGCACAACCACATTGTCTGCGCTTAAACCCGTAAATATTGTCTTATGATACAAACAATAGGAAAGCTCTCAAATGACCAACATGTCTACTAATCAACTACCTGTCTTAGAGTACAAATAACTCACTCACTTTACCGCCAAATAACCTGTTAGTGTTGACCCGTCGTTCAAATAACCAACTTTTATTAAGTTAACTAATTTTAACTAATTCGAACTGTATTACACCACGATTCCAAAAATTGTAATTCAGGTTTCGGATTTCAATTCTGCAGGCGCTCACGCGACTAGTTCTTGAAATTATCCTTCATGAAGACTACCGTTTACATCTTCTATTTAATATTAATCCAAAGCAAATTTTTCTTGTTATTTCAGTAAATACCATCGAATGAAACTGCAAATGCAAATTAAATAAAGTAATATGATACAACCGATTAGTTTTTAAAAGTAATTCTAGATTTAAAAAAATAACTAATACTTTCTTGGTAAAGAAATTTCGACATTTAAGGTGGTAAATCAATTTGGGACGTCTACAGTTTATATGTTGTATTTATTGATACTTCAAAGCAGTAGCTTGTATCTTCCTTTTTCAATCCTTGTTGAGTAACTGCATACTCAAACTTAGGTGAGTAGTAGTAGCCAAAAACTGACGACGTATATATATGTGTGTGTGTGTCTTTGTGCGTATGTGTGTGTGCGCGAGTGTATATGTGTGTGTGTGTGTTTGTGTGTGGATCTCAACCAAATTATTATTATTATTTTGTTCCATTCATGTGTAAATTCTTCCGTCGTGAAAATGTTAATGTTTTACTACATTGCTTCTCCTCAAAGAATTTGTGTTTCAAATATAGATATTTTCCTTTTCAAAAATTTTTGATTTCAATGTTGCATTTCACCTAGCTTTTAGTATTCACATTGAAACGATAGGTGCTTGATAAAAACATACACTATCTGTATAAATCTGTATATTTACATTTTGCCACAAATGAAACACTTTTAGTTTTATGATAAATGCATACTGATTCACGCTTCAATAGACACACAATAGTGTTTGATTCCATTGTGTTATGTTTCATTGCAATATAACCTTCAGAATTCCTAATTAGAATTCACTGTAACATAAAACGTCAATACATAGTGAATATTATTTATTTTTATTGAAGTACACTAACATTTGTTTATATTGGATTTTACAGAAATTTAATCACAGTATTCCGTCCAGTATATTTATTAAGTAATCCTTTTTTACACTATTAATGCGGGTTTATCGTTTCTCTTGATGAACTCTTAAAACAATTATAGAATATCCCTTAAAAAAAGTGAATACTTTTGGACCTACTTCGGGTTCATGAATGGTTTACGAGTACATTATGAAGGAGTAACATAATTATATTCCGGCTATTACGAGTACATTATGAAGGAGTAACATTTATGTTCCGGCTATTACGAGCACATTAAGAAGGAGTAATATTTATGTTCCGGCTATTACGAGTATATTATGAAGGAGTATCATTTATGTTCCGACTATTACGAGTACATTATGAAGGAGTAACATAATTATTTTCCGGCTATTAACCAAATAAAACTAGGAAAGAAATCATGAATTTGGTAGATGGCTTTCAGGTGAATTAACCTTAAGAGAAAAAGATGTTCATACTAATGTAAATCGTATAACAACTCTGTAAGATTTTTTCCCCTGAGGGAGCTATTAATCTAATTCCCGGACAGGTATGATAGATCTTACATATTTTTGTAACTCCGGACAAATATTTTACAATTAACATGGATGTTAAAAATATACCTGACATTAAAAAATAATAAACGAATTGAACAAAACAATTCCTCTAATAAATTGGACGCCAAATGTAAGAATTGACCTAAAATAAAAAAAAAATAAAACTAATGCAAGATAACTGCCATTAAAATCGGAATTGCGTATGGAATTAGTTTCTTAGTGTTAGGTTTACATAAATTAAAACATTTACTTTTGAATTTCTATATTGGTGGACAGATATTTTATTATTGATTACTATTTTACCGTTTCGCTCTCACCTGATTTTTTTTATAACAAAGGATCATAAAATATTCCAAAAACACACAACCTAAGGCCATGCAAATGAAAGATAAACTCATAGACCAACATTCACAGAAAACTAAAGGTATTACATTTCCCTAGTAAATGTAATAAAATGACAGAATATGTAAATATTAAAATAACCAAACTCAGCATGTACTAAGAGATAAAAAAAAATAAGCAACTTATAAATATATTAAATTACATAGTAAAACTACTTACAGAATCAAAATATTTTACATTACATCAAAATACAACCGAATCTCAATATAAAAACACATACCTGAAACTGAACACTTATCCTTGATTTTCAGTATTAAACAATGTTGAAGGAATTTGTAACGCGTCTGCTGCGAAGGTAAGCAGTGTTTCTTTGCAATATTAGGTCAATAAATTTCATTAAATAACCTCAAGATTAACCAACGCAACAATTTGTATTATTAAATCGTGAGAAGCTAATTTATGTTTTTGTCTTTAAGGGTATACATTACAAATGACAGAAAATACATTTTAACATTTTTAATTAACTCCCCGCGTCTGCCTTCACTAGACAATATTTATTTACACAACAATGAAATATAAGAAATAATATAACAAAGATCGGACATTATTGTACTTAAATTTCATTAAAGTGTGTTGTTCATATGCCAGACTATATATGAATGGATCTGGCAAGGCGCCAAATTACTTGCCCAAGATTGTCGCGAGTAAAAGCTGTAAAAAGAAGATATAAATTTCCTTCAAACGGTCGTTTAGAGCTTCCTTATCCCGCGATTACAACTTTACATCTACAAGCATGCCTGAACTGCATGGTAAAGTTACATCAGGCCTTTTTTCAGAGTGTTTTTAGTAATCATTGTTTAATAGAAAATTTTTATTTAAAATTACCTTGTTTATTCTCATAAATTTCGAATATAGTTTAAGGTATAAATATTTAAAATAATAAGAAGAAGTAGCAGTAGAAAAATAATTATTTCAGTTTTAGTTATAAATTCAGATAGGTGTCAATTATCTGGTTAAAATATTAAAGCTTGTTTGTTAAGATATAACAAAACCTGTGTAAATAGAAGGTGTCACTAAAACTGTGATTGCATGTAATAAAT
The DNA here is from genome assembly GCA_036971475.1 of Prosapia bicincta. Taxonomy (NCBI): domain Eukaryota; kingdom Metazoa; phylum Arthropoda; class Insecta; order Hemiptera; family Cercopidae; genus Prosapia; species Prosapia bicincta. The sequence goes on from JBAIZL010000136.1 coordinate 511,403, forward strand.
AAATTATTCACACACACTGAAACGGTCTGAATCAACGTTTCAATTAAGAAATTAATACTTTCTTATTTTTTAAATAGCAATTTTAATATTTAAATAATTTGGTTTTAATTTATGGTATAATAAACATAAAGAGTAAAGAAGTCAGGCAAATTTTACACAGTCAGACAAATATTTAATGATTTAGAATACTGACCAAATATGTTTATTTTAGTTAAAATAATTTTTCATTAATTTCAATAATATTTTGGTAACATTTTTAAGAATTGAAAGGTTTATTGACACAGCCTGAAAAGAGGAAAATATATTAAAATTTGCAAAATACCACCCAATTCCCTAAAGTTTCTTGTATCTTAAAGTGTACACATTGTTCCAACTAATTAGAGACAATATTAATTTCAGTTAAATTTTTCTATTTTAATAATAATACAAGGAAATTAAACTGAAATGTTTTTTCTACATTTGCCTTGATATTAGTGAAGGGAACATACAATTATCTTATTTGCAGCTAATAACAATAACTCCAATCAGAAAATCACATACAACTCAAAAGGCATTTTTATCACAGTTCCGTTACGTTATTGTACGATATTACAGGCAATGTTATTGGAACATTTGTAGGTGTCAATGCTGTAAAACTTTACTACCTTTGTGGCGTTTAACCGCATTGATGAAAGAACATAACGAGTCCCTTGATACTTTATTGAGCCGGTTAAACTGCCACACTTATTTTCTCATATTTAGGACTTACTATAAAAACTAATCTAAATTTCCGACATTCCTGCACTTAGTTGTCGCTCACTTATTTCAAATATTATATAACATATGTGTTGTAATTTAAAAATCTTTTTTATATGTATGCCATAAGACTCTATACATAATGGCTGACCGTGGCCATTTTAATGTAATGACCGACGTGAACAATGTAATATAGTTATATAATAAGGTACGACTGTAATAACCAATTGGTGACAGTCATTATTTTTGAATAATGTTTTAATAGCTCACAAATAATATAAATACCACAGCTGTTGACTATTTCTTGCTCCTTTAACACTATCGAAATGGAGTAGATCCCAATATTTAACGGCGAAGCAGTTGTAGGCTACGATATCTACCTTAGTCTTGTCTTGATTGATGTCGGGTGACAACCTGAACATCACGGCTGGAGCATGTCGTCTAGCTTTCTTATAAATCCTATGTTGTAAAATACAATGCCTATTTTAAAATGAAAATGTAATGACAATGACGGAGTTTTAGACATAAAAGTAATTAGTATTAAATATCAAACATCATGTTGTAGCTAATCCTGGCAACAGATAGTTAATGGAAAATATTCTAAACGTAAATCTGTACGCTGTACGTTCGTACGTTGTACTGATATATATTGGAGGGACCTAATTGGAAGGAAAATAATGACACAAACCAATTACCCAAGAAAGAAACCAATTGCCATTTACGGAGAATGAAAGAAATATTAGAGGAAGAGGTTATATTTTGTAACACATGATGTGACACAGCAAAACAATAGGTAGACTTGAAATAGTTGCAAAGGCAACAAGTAACAAAAAGATACCATATACAATAAAACATAGGTTAAAATCATTTCGCCTCGAAATACATTTTAGTAAATTGTATACCATTTAATAGAGTCTTGCTGTAAATACCCTAGTAATTACATTAACGTGAGTAAAATTAACTATCTTTAATATTTTAATTTGGTTTTTATAAAGCTTATAATCAGTAACAAAACATCCGTTTGTATATGAAAGTAATTTTAAATGGAATGTATATTCATTGATTTACACTTTCATTTAAACATTATCTTGTTGTTATCACAGGTTAAAGAAATATTTTATTTGTTATTTCATCAAGTAGGTTTATTTCGAGACGCTTGGTCGTTTAACAGTTACCTTTCTTAATAAAAACGTAATATACTCTATTCATTTATCATTAGTTATATTAAATAGAGGTTTAGTTATAAGTATTATCTAAATTACCATTTGTACTTTTTTAAACTATCTCCTGCCTCAAATAATATATCGGATGAATTTTCAATCAAATAATTCTTTATATTTGGAGAGTTTTGATATAATACATATTAAAATATTTTTAAAAAAATTGTATTTCTATATTGAGCTGCTTCGGATTTTTTATTTAAGTATTTCTTTACATTGTTTGAGAATTTTACAGTTTTGTACAAATGCAAGGCATCTAGCCGTATGCATGTTTATACAACTTACAACCAATCAAAAATTTATTAGCTTTGTGCCAACCTAATGCTGAATCACAAACCGAAACATACGTTTAAAAATGGTAAATTTCTGATTTTTATTCTAAAATTGAATTTCTAAACACAAACTAACTAATAATTAAAACAGCTTTTATATAAATTTCGATAGGCAATTGTATGTTTCCACTTTTAGGAAGTTACAAGGGAGTTAATCAGATTTATTACATATTCTGTAATACAGATAATTATGATGTAAATTTAAAATTATTTTCAACACGTAATATATGTGTCATAATAACCTCATTAAATTTACGAAAACTGTGTGTAAAAGTTTAAAAAAAATTAGAATCTTAGTTGGCGTATGCAAATACTAAATGGGAGACAATGGCAATGAGAGTTTAACAAGTTTAATAAAGTTTCAAGTAATTTGTTATATTCCAAAACGAGCACGGATAAACTTTACTGCATCGACACTTATAAATGGTCCCATAATTTTCCCTGTGAAATTGTATAATGGCACAACAAAACCGTGTCCTTCATTTATTTTATGTTTCAACAGTGTAACGAAAGACCATAAAAACCATTCTTCAAGCTGACTATGGTCCTCCAGTATATTTATATAGACTACGGTATTAAAATACCGTTCATATATAACTGTTATTTAACTTTTAAATGTTATTTTTTTATTTGTAAACTCTATTTTCATTGTTCACAATTCGTCACTAACAAAATATATAAGATAGGAAAATAATTAATGTAAAAACAAAGCAAGTACTTAAAACACAATATTAGATTGAATTGTACGCATGTAGTTGTGAATATTTTATTACTGTTCATTATAAATCTTAAGTAATAAATATAGACTTCATCTTAGTTTCTTTTGTATATTCAAAAAAGTCATAGACTTTTCTCTCCCCAAGGGATTTTCAAGTTTATGTGTATTAAGACGTATTTATAATTTGAGTTCCTATTTTTAATTGTTTTGGGAGTAGCATCTTTTTTGTAATTTTTAGTGTGTTCTTGAATATATAGAAAATTGACAGGTATTTTTTGGGATAATATATTGGTCACGTGTACAAATAAATTAAGTAATAGAGTTCAAAGGTTTATAGTCTTCTGTATTTACAAACATTATTTCCTATCATCAACTTTATTAAAAGAGACATTAATTGGTTCTAAAAATGCCTGTATTTCCAGTTTTGACTTGTAACGCATATTTTCTATACGATTTGTATTCGTAATCTAGCCTATTCTGTAGTCTAGCTTATACATGAGTTCATTATTCCCTTCTTTCTATTCTCTGTACATAATATCAAAACTATAACTGCTAGGTAACTCGTGTAACTTATTTTTTAACGACTCCAGCGACCCCCAACAAGTAAAATTTTTAAATCTATCTATTTCATTTTGTTATATTACAATTGTATATACGCGCACCGTCCATGGCCCGAGGAGGATCATTTGTCATATTTCATTAATAGGGAGGGATATTCTTAATTAAATTGCTTTAATAATTTTCATCTCGTTTTTTTAAAAATCCTCCGACGTTAGTGTGCATCACTGACAAATACCATCTGTATAGTAGAGCTTTAATCATCAGTTACTCTGTGTGAAGTTTCGGGTTTTCTAACCTTTTTAAAAGGTCATTGGTGTTTCACCTCAAGATCAATATTTTAATTTGTTAGATATTTGTAAAAAGTCTTATGATTTTTTATAGGTAGGTTTAAGTTTACTTCGCCCAATCTAGCAATCAATTTACAAAAGGACATCTATTTGGTGTCCAAAATATGCTCTTGCTTTATTTTCAGAATTTCCAGAAACAATATTATCTGAGAAAGGAAATAGTTCGTAAGTAAAACATTACGAATATTCGATAACATTATTGTATAAATTATTGGTAGACTGAGTAAGTTTACTTTCAAAATATCTTTTTAATTGGTATTTCTAAAAATAAGTTTGCTCTAGGGGCTATTCTTCTTTGGATATTCTTTGAAATATAGAATAAAATTGAGATAGATGTAAATTAGTCATTCTCTCTCTGGCACACACACACACACACACACACACTCTCTCTCTCTCTCGCTCGCTCTCTCTCTCTCTCACTCTCTCTCTCTCTCTCTCTCTCTCTCTCTCTCTCTATATATATATATATATATATATATATATATATATATATATATATATATATATATATAAATATATATATACCTATATATATATATATATATATATATATATATATATATATATATATATATATATATATATATATGTATATATACACATCTATCTACATAGATAGATAGATAGATAGACTTTGCCGATAAGTATTTCTTCACGGATGAAAAAATAGTTTAACATTTGATTTACACTTCAACTGATGTTTGGTTTACCCCGTCTATGCTGGATGAAATTCTAGCTAAACTTCGAAACTGCGATTTTATGCACTACATAATGAACAGATATACTCCGAATCATATGTGAATATATATATATATATATATATATATATATATATATATATATATATATATATATATATATATGGTGAAATTAAATAACTTTCATAAACAACAATATACGAGTAATACTTCATTTTATTAACAACAACTTAAAGCAACTGTGGCGTAAATGTTTATATTAATTAAAACAACCTCTCACCACAAATTCAACAAATTTTATTTTAACTTTATGTACATCTCGACTACAAAGTAATTATCTTCAGAGGTATTTTTACAAATAACTAACTTACAGCTACACCTATGCGTATTTATAAGCAACGGGAACTGCTTGGCCACTCCCCCTACACTATCCGACCAATCATACAGTTAGGTCTGGTCTAACAGAAGGAGTTACCGTTACATTATTTTTGAATTTTACAGTAACTATTAAATTTACACATTTAACAATTAAAACTATAACTATCTCTTAACTAATAGATACAATTGGAAATTCGGGATAGGCCCTTTGTCAGAATTTATTAATTTATTAGTTTCATATTTATTAATAAACATACTTTCGAAACTATTTACCATATTTTTTGATTTAACATTTTTAATTAATTTAAGGTTATTTATATCTAAGTTATGATTAGTTTCTAAGATATGTACAGCTACACTTGATTTCTCTGGCCTTTGAAATTTTATATGACTAATGTGTTCTTTGAATCTAGTGGAAATTTTTCGTTTAGTTTCACCAATATAAATCTTTTCACGTGAATTACAAGTTAATTTATAAATCCCTGACTGCGTATAAATACGCATAGGTTTAGCTGTAAGTTAGTTATTTGTAAAAATACCTTTATAAAAACAATTATACAACCGCTTATTGGTTAACTGTAACTAATAACTGCTAATCTTTTGTTTATATGTTATACAATTCAAGGAGTATATTATGTGCCTGTAGGGGTGATTGATTACTAAAATTCTTTGCAACTCGTGTTTATTACAAAATTGCTATTATTTTTACAACTAGTTGGGGTATGTCTCTTCCGACCTTAAGTTGACTGGATGAATTAATGTTTACTAAAATCAAGTTCTCACTCACTATTTAATAACTTAATTGGTCAAAACTTTTCCTATGAAATGACTTTTAATATTTCCTAATATTTTTTTTTTTTTTTACAAAAAGATTGCTATTGACAAAACGCCCAACATTAGGAAAACGCAAAACGAACTCCTTCCCTTACAAAATAAATTCTCTCTTCACAGTTAGCTACGATTACGTGCCCTACCTGTTCTTCAGGGTAGGCTTAGCACAGCGGACGTCTAATACAGGGATATTTTTCCAGAATATTTAATTAGAGTTTGGGAATAATATCAAGTTTAGAATTTGGGCAGTTAGTTTTATAATACTTACTAGTATTGTCATCTATCCATCATATCCTTCAACAGTTCTATTATTGTTGTGTAAAATATAGCCCAATAATACATACCGGGTAAATTAAATTTAAACAATGTTCTGTAATAAAATAACTGTCTGAATTGGAGTGCCTTTTATGTAGATGAGACTAAAACATGTTTGTTTTTTATATGTGAACACTAAGTCAATAGTAATATGGTTAAATACTCTCCTTCCCAGGTTTTCTTGAGTTACTTTATATATAGGATATTAAATTTAAATTTTTAAAAATTTTCAATACTGGATAAAAGGTCAAGTAAGGAAAAGGTAATTTTCGAAAATGGTATCTATAATTTATTTTAAATGTTCTTTTTTCCAATTTTATTAGCACATATAGACCTCTGATATACAAATGGAAACATCCAAAATATAATATTTTGAATCCGAGTTTATTTTTTTTTGTTTTATGTGTATTTGATTAAATTATTTGTTGTTTTGTTTTTCCTATTGAATTATTTAGATATTTTTTGTGTTTCTTATATAAATGCAGTTCGTTATTTTACATCAAGAGTGCCTTAACCTTCTAGGATAATATTTAAATACTATTTGTAAATTAGTTTGAGGCTTGATAACTGCAACAAACAAATTGCGAACACTTTGCTTTTTTCGAAAATAATTATTTAATAGCTCGTTTAACAAGTAAACTTTCCTTGATAAAAACCTTTATTCTAGTGCCTAAGTAAACATGACTTGAAATACTATTACTGTTAACTAAATATAGCTAAATATAAAATATATATAATATACCATATTTATATATATATAGTTTAGCTATAATATAAATAACTAAAGATCCACGTAAAGCTATGATGGGAAACATACTTAGATTTCAATGACCCCGATATCCATGACAGTTCAGGTAATGACGTCACTGTTGAGTTGAGTATTCAATCGTACCTAGCTGTAGGTAGCAATTTCATATTAAAATAGTTTAATGAATATTATTATAATTAAAAAAGTAAAGGTAACAAATTCTAATACTGAATCGTAAAATATAGCTTCTTTTGGTAATTCAATTCTCTCGCTTTCTCGTATCCCGGCTATTTTCAGTCATTGCATCTGTCGCATATAGCAAGAAAAATTAAAACTTATTTTCATATAATGTTTATTTACATAAAGTTCTAAAATTTCATACAAATGTATTACTTAATTGTTCTGGGTTCGGTAGTTTCGGGAGATAACTTACATTTCTAATTCGATCTATCGAAAGTGTAAACTTAAATAATTTCATTTCCGTTTAGTTTAATCTTGTCCAATCAATAGCTTGATAAAAATTATATTGTACATTACAATATATTTGTTCATTTTTATGAATAGTATATTTAACAGTAAAGTTCTTTCACTTTAGTTTTTTACTTATGACGGAGTTCAAACAAATTGCATAATACTAAAGTCGGTTCAGAATGTGTTTGCGCCTGATGTAAACACAATCACGAGGCGAACACGTGCAAGGGACGGTAAGCTATGAGTCCGGTTCACAATCATGCATCGGCAATTGGGCTACGTCTTACACTGGTACACTTAATCATTCGAAAAAGAGAATTATAGACTAATGAAAGTAATAAGACTATTCAATAATTTATGCTACAAGTTTTTAACTTACCATGTTATTATTTCATGTTTAAGGGGTCTGCAAAATCCGATTCCGATGACGACGAGGAACTGTCGTCAACAGCTATGACGAATGGCTCGATGTCTTCAATTATATTGTCTAATTTCCACATATTCGACTCTTCAACGTCCACCACATGTTTCACATATTTTTCCCACTTATCAGGTGTAACACGCGAGACACCTTCGGTTAACAGTCTGTGCACTTTTTTTTCTTTAACGATTGAAAAAACACTTCGAGCAGAAATTCCTGCAGATATCGCTACTTTCTGCAAGATGTCTTTGATACGGCATTCTGGATTTTCATCCTTTAAATTTTTATAAAGGCGTAAAATAACTTGTTTTTGCCCGGAGTGTATTACTTGTCCTCGTTTATTTTTTTTGACAGGGGATGACATTGCTTAAAAGTTAATCCTTAAAAACTTAACAACACCACAAACTCACAAACACAAATATAACAAACAACGATCTTAAATTATTCCACTGTCACTCACAACTAAAAAATGTTAGGCACAATAAACAGACGAACAAATGTAACCATGGACGTTTCCAGACTAACTGTTAATCGGGCGGCAGGATATTTCAGTTTTGTCACGAGGTCACTCAGCCAATAGGGTTGCCGAAATCGTTATGTTCACGTGAACAGTTCACCACTCCCTGGCGCAAACACATCCTGAACAGACAGTAGAAACGTACCCATCCCAAAAATCACTACTATTTATATGATTATTTGTTACAATTTATATAATTGATTTGTGCATTTATAAATACTTAACTTGGGTAATTTTTGAAAAAAAAAACATTAAACCCTTTTTTTAATATTTCATAAACTTGTTGAGTACTGTGGCCTAATTTTTTAACATATTTTTTTTTAATACATAAATCTCACTAGCCACAATACAAAAGTCATTTTTTTGGTACAATTACTTAATGTATGTTTCAACTACACGATAATCATCTTCAGAAGTACTATTTCACAATTATTTTGTCATTTGTATTTAGCAAAACTCCCCAACCTTATCTCCTATTAACAATCTCGACCAGGCTCTAAAGACACTGGGCTTAGCTATTTCTTACATATACAGCCCTAATTCTCATCAAAAGAAAACAATTTTCTCAAATGTATAGAATATTATAAAATCTTATACTCATAATATATTATAATTAATTATACTATACAAAGCTGAACTAGGGAGCTTTATCATTATTTATTACATTATTATTAGTACTCGTACTTCCAAAAACATTTAACAATCTTCTATAATTTACATTTTTTTAATAAATTATCATTATTTGAAATCTTTTGCTTTTGGTTTTTGTTCCTGAGCCTAAATCCTATCAATATTTGCAAACCGCCGAATGTAGTTTTTACAACACATATTAAGATGCGTGTCCCAAATTTCATTTACAAAGGAGATGATAATTATTGTAATCTGACACTTGGAAACGCAGTTCCAAGTTCTAAAGAACGCAGTTCTAAATCGAATACCGTCTTTTTTGCTTAGTAACATTTTATATTTAATAATACTACTCAACTGATATTGCTACCTTTGGAAAAATGAATGCACTGTATAAACACAAGGTTCTTGCTACTTGCAGATATAATTACGATGATGTTGTTTGATAGAACAACGCCGGTGGAAAGAAAGACAAGATGTTGTTTTAGGACCTTTTTGTTGGGAGTAATGACCCGACACACATATTTGTTTAAAATTTAGGAAATTTATTTGGTTATTCCAACCTAAAATTATTTATTGGTAATTATATTGCTTTATACTATGGTTTTAAAAATTTCGTAAAATCTATACAATGAGTCAGGAATATTGACTAAATATTTAGTTGTAAAATAAATCTTAACATAACGGACTTAGTTTGATGTTACGTACAAGCAATAATACACTTAGAAAAAGTCATCCTTACTAGGAAGTAATTTATAACGTAATCTCCTTAAAACGTTTTGTAACTTTTACATGTTATGAATCTTATATAGTATTTTTTGGATCTGAAGCAAAAAGGTAAAAGGAACATGAAGTTGTGTCCATTGTTGTTTATTGTTAAACCACAACAGAAAATATTAGGACAATGTTTCACAGATGAGAAAATAATAATACCACAATAACAATGTTGGGCCAATTGGCCCGCCGGAGTTTATCTAGGTCTCATTACGCTATAAAAAAATATTTTGGGCCAATTAGCACACCAAGTATTTTAGGATATATCATGGTAAGGAAGCTATTTTCGTACTTAATACGTTAAGGGAAAAAATAAATACACATTATTTTAAAAAAAAGCTTAAAATATTTTGACAACTCTCCGGAAAAACGTCGATATTGTGGCCGGCATCTAAAGTGATGTATAAAAAGGGCTTAGTAAAGAATGAGAATATTTGTATTCTAATATCAAATAGCCCACCCATTCATGACGGCATGCCCAGCAACAGATATCATTGACAGCATTATTCAACGCGAACAAGAGATCTACTCTTTAGCTACTGCTTATTGCCGAACAAAAGAAAATATATGAACAAATTAATTTGTCCAATTGTAACACAAGGTGGACGCTTTCATATGAATGCATTATATGGAACTGGCAAAACATCCCTCTTCTTACTTATACGTACTGACATTCGATCCCACATTTAATTGCTTTATCAGCCTTTCCAGCGATCTTACTCGAGGGTGGGCCGTTCATTCACAAATCAAGTTTCAATTGAACATTCACACGACTCAAGCGCAATATGTAACATGAAGAAGCATTAAGCAGAGCTTAACTTTTATGTTTACCTATTATCTGGTATGACTGCACTATTGCCTAATAAGCATTCATTTAAATATCTAGATGGAACGCTGAAAGGCCTCAATAATAATGGAAATACCACACTTTTTTCCAGAGCAAAAGTTTAACATTGAGAACCAAAAATTAAATTGCATGAAATAAAAAAAACGTCCTACTCCAAAAAAAAATTTGGTAACATGATAGCTACCAACGATACTTTTGCTGAATTAATATTTCTATTTTTGCAAAATAATTACACTAATCATCCATGACTACGTGAGCTTTTTAGGCCGTAAAAAATATAGATGTCGACGTCATTATTTTGAAAATAAACCGTCATTTTCTGCCAATGAAATATCATTTAAATCGATCTACACTGTTTTTGATCCTGACGGAATTGTCAACTATCCTTTGGAATTCTTGAATTCACTGGGTATACCTGAAATTCCACTATATAACTTGCGATTGAAAGTTGGTTCACCAATCATTTTGCTTCGAAATTGGAATGTACCAAAGCTATCCAATGGTATGCAATTGGCTGTAAATAATCATGTGGAGTGTTTTTGAAGCTACCATTTTAAACGACAATTTTCAAAGAGAAATCTTTCTTATATAACTAATCACAATGACTCCTTCTTACTCACTCATCTTATTAAAAAGTTTACAATATCTAAATCACAATGACTATTATTAAGTCACAAGGTCAAACAATATCAATTTGTCAGTTGGATCTACAAAATCCGCGCTTTTCACAAGAAAAATTATATGTTGCATGTTCAGGGTGGGACAAGCATGATGATTATTTTGTTCGCTTATACCTACCAGAGATTAACTAAAAATATTGTTCATGAACTGGAATTAAAAAAAAAAATATTCAATGTTTATATTAGGATGAATATATATATATATATATATATATATATATATATATATATATATATATATATATATATATATATATAGATATATGGATATTTATCCTTTAGACATAAAAAATCCCTTTCAAGATAATAATGTGAATGTTTTTTTATTATTTCAATTATTTAAATCATATTTAGGTTAACAAAATTTTGGAGTTTGTAGTTTACAGTGCATTAACATGATTTTCTTAGGATTAGTTGTGATAACTGTATGCGTGGTGGACATAGGTGTTCTAAAAATATTTCTCAACACATTTTATAATAAAAACTCTCCAAATTAATTAAATAATATTTTTAATACTTTTATATCATTTGGATTTACAACGTTTCAACAGTATAACGTCTGTAGCATATGCTATTATATATGTAAATAGTCCCTTATCATATTGATTAAGTTTGAATTTACCACTTATGTAATCATTTAACCTGTGGGTATTGTCTTCCGTGCTAAATACGGGTGACCATAGAAAAACAATATTTTAATCAATAAATTAATATGTGACCAATAAATTAATCATATTCATTTCAGATAGAAAACCAACTGTTTTTATTTCAAGAATACACAGATATAACAGATACACACACACACACACACACACACACACACACACATATATATATATATATATATATATATATATATATAATAAATATTTATTATCTGAAGTACATCCGTTCATACTGTAGTGTATAAAATCGCCGTCGCCGTTTTGCTCTTCATCAGTTGGGTTGACCTCGTCAATGCTAGATGAGATTCTAGCGAAATATCGGTACTGCGATTATATGCACTGCAGAATGAACAGATGTACTCCAGATAATAACTATTCATCATATTATTCCAACCGTGAAGGATTACGTATCAGCGTACACACACACACACACAAATTTGTACGACCTTGCATTATCCCATTCTCTATATGCAATCATTCCTATTCGCTAATCCTAGTTTTCTACGACTATGCACTTGTGGCCTCGTGCGTTTATAGTCATTCTTATTACTCTATCCTAGTTTTCTTCGACCGTGCATTTATCTCCTTCTCCATCTGTAATCATTGGCTTTCAAGGTCTAATCAGAGGTTCATCCGTATGTCTGAGGGTCCCGTTCTTAGGTAAAACCAACCACGACCTGAATATAGAGCCGATTGCAGCATCTGAACAGAACTAACCAATCAGTGTATAGTGGTACCAGGCAGTGAACCTGGCAGTTGGGTTGGTTCGACTGGTAAAAATGTATTTCTGGAAAAAAGTCGAATTTGACATTTCTGTTCCAGATCTTTTTAAAAATGCTGTCTATAGTCATCGGTTTAATATGACTACCCATTTGTCTACTCCTCTGTCTGCATTCAATGCTAAAGTCATTCCAATTGCCTTCTTTTTTGTTACGTAAGATACGCATTCTACAAATATGTTTATAGATAATAGACAACCATAACAATTGATGGTGTATTTGCTTCCTAATAACATTTAAAACAGAAACTTTTGTTTGTTTAAAATCCTGCCAAATTTTACAACTAGAATGAAAAAATAACTGCATATTGAAAACATATATAGTTTCACAGCATTTGTTTTTACTTGCAGTCTTATATTTCTGTACGATTTCCTAACAATTTCCATACAATTTTACGTAGAATTCATCTAAGCCATGCTTCTTCTACAAAATCTGTAAAAAAATTTTGAAAATCCGAAAACACTAAGAAATAAAATCCACACCAAGTAAATGAAAGTTAAATTTATGTAGGAAATGATATGTATTTATAGAAAACAAATTAGGTACCAGAGGTATATAAATTAACATTAGTACCAAGATACGTAGAATTAGATATACACTATTAAAATACGTCTATATTTCCAGCGTATACATGAATCATATAATAATGATAAACTTTATGAGTTAGTGAACTTACAGTGGAGAGTAGGCTCTTCCAGGACCTTAATATTTACCAGGTAATAAATTTCAAACTACATTTAAATACCTATTATTTATCTACGCCATATGCAATATTAGGGTCTACCGAGAAAAAAATATAATTAGGTAGCGTTAAACCAATATTTTTGAACCAAATGAAACAGGATTTATTGCATTAAGGAGAGGAACTTCACAGCTGCTCCCGTCTCTGAAATTTGCAGAATTGGAAAAATCATAAGTACTCCATTAGTGATATGGAGATTTATTCATGGTACTATACTATGTACAAACGTAATATTCCATTTTGACAAGTTTATTTATACAAATTAATTTAATAAACATATTTTTTTCTTTATATTCATGGAAAGACTCTGAATACGCTTTGATGTTACAATAATTTCATTTAGTTGCAAATATTCCTTTTGCATAATCATTCACAATTCTTAAATTATAAAAAAAATCTTTATTTTATTTTATGTGCAAATTTTTATGCTATTTTAAAATAATAAGGTAATATTTTAATTCTAAAACTACCTTCATGCTAAGAAAGGATGTAAAAGTATAGCCAAACGTTATTGTTCAGACTAAGCAACCGTTTATTGTCATTTAAAAATATATTTTCATAAAATCTACTAATTAATCAATTAGATGCGGACATAAAGTTTTTTGAACAAACACAGCTGGAAGTGTATTTTATGTGAATTCCATAATTTAATTATCAACATATTATTCTGTACCTTGTGTTAAATTTTTATTTTCGGCATGTTTACTGGCTAACCTCTGACAATGTTAATATACCTATTTTAATTGTAATTTGACAAGTTTCATGGATGGTTCCATAAGGGTGTCACCCAGGTTTTGAATATTCCTCAGAAACCAATAAGTATGTTGGTAATGTACAACAGTGGAAATTGTAAAGAACTACTTGTGTTGGTTGGCATAAAGGATGTTTTACTTTCAGGTAGGCCTACGATTGAAATAATTTTCCTGAAGATAAAAAATAACTAATTTGCTGAAGTGAATAGAAATATTACGGTAATGTCAAATATAGTTAATAACCTATTAAACATATGAATTTGAATACAGGTTATGAATTTAATAACCACATGGATGACATAATGTGAAGCTCTATGAGTAAAGTTTTAAATAGATTATTACTGACTCTACAACGTTCCCTCTATCAGTAAATATCATCATCAATGTGACACTGATAATGAATGCCAGGTGCAGTAGCCATTTCCTTGTCTCAGTAAAAGTTTTTAAACATTTCAGCGTCGTGAAATAAAAGATTTTTAATTATAATTAATACGTCTAATAATTTTCGCTTAGTTTCATTAACATTTAGTATCCTATATCATTTTATATTAAAATTTATTTTCAAATTTTATTTATTATAATATTGTATTAATTATTGATATTGAAGCAAATTTAAATTCAAACTCTTTGTGATTTATTCCCTAATCAATTAATATAAAGCCAATAGGTTTAAGTAACTTTCCTACATACAACAACATTTACAATGATAATGTTTTGAATCATAACAACAAATTATCCTTTCATAATAATCCAACAATTATATAACCCTGTTCTCGTTGCCTCAACTCATACTACATCGAGGAATTATATGTCAGTCAAAATAGAGACCACTATATCCTGCATGTCATATGCGTCATTTTACAAATCGGGTCAGTCACTAATTGCTGATCCACAAAGCCATTACTGATTACCAGGACTACATCGATTGAAATTAAAAGCATTTAATATATTCCATTTGTGTATATTTTATGATGAATACAAATAATCTGTCGATACAAACTTTATATTTTGTCACATCCTTATTCACTTATTTTACATATAATTTTGTTTTAAAAAAAGATTTAAAAAGAAATATTTTAAAATTCGAATTAAAATAATGTATTGCGTTTTTAGTTAAAAGGTAAAAAAATATTTTATAATGTGAAACAAGTGATTAGAAGACAACTTTTTCAGAAATTAAAACAAAAACAATTAAAGATTTACAATAAATATTTCAAAAGCACTAATATCAAGTTGTCTATTAACTTGAGATAATTAGACGGTTGTTTAGGGACAAGTTGATACAAGAATGTAGGCTACTCATTTCAGTCCATCAAACCTAGGAATAGACGAATAACTATCTACAATAGAGTAAAATAGTTCCTAAAGACATAAATAGATGCATTCGAACTCACAAATAATTCACTCGACATATGTTACTCAATGAATTACGCCATCATCGTCAGTAATGCTATTATAAATTTACAAACGAAGAAGTTATTTATTTAAGTGCCGATATTATTATAACCATCACACAAAACCCAGCTCTATTATTACTTTTAGAATAAATTACATTTAAATTATGCCCAACTACAACAATTAAAAATAACTTTCAAAATCAAAAATACTTGAACAATAAAGCATATTGTTAGTTTTTATATTTCTTCTGTATATTTTTCGACGATAGATTTTTAGGGACAGTTGCCTAGCAATCTACTTTGTTTCCCATTAATACCACTAATATTTCCAGATCCCAATAAACTAAAACCTGTATTCATAATGTAACGTACATTAGTATGTTTATGAATGAGTGATGTTTATATGAAGTTTTTAACGATGAAAAATGGCAAATTATAAATACATCTAAAGACAAAACAAAATAATTATTTTTTAACCATGCTTTTCAATACTTCTTTTGGGTTTTAATAAGGAAGATACATTTACAACTTAATATTTTATAATTTCCTTCATTTATATTTATGTTCCGAATCGTTTGTTATTATTACCTCTTGTAACAGTCGATTATATATTTTACCATTTCCTTATACTAAAAGTTAAAATGAATATTCAATAGACAATATTAAGTATGCATTTTAATTAATATCAAATATTTGTGTTCTCTGTCATTGCATATCGTATTAAGGTTTGACTTACTATAAATGGTGAAATATTACCCCTATCTATATCAACAATTTCTGCTACACTTTATTTCTCAGCTTCCATATCTAACAAAAAGTATATAATGAATATATTATATTTTTTAATTAAAAAAATATATATTTTTACAAATGTCATATGTGTTGCTGAAAATCTATTGGTTCTGGTTTATTTGTAGATGAAAATTCAGTTTCAATTTTGATTTTGCATCGTTGTTTAAATGCTAGTGTATTAGTTATATCATCATGTTAACCTGACGATGCCCTTCATTAGAATTCAAAAAGTTGACCAGTTTTGTTAAATTTCTTTAAAAGCTTATTTGAAAATTTCGATTACATATAATTTAGGCATTATAAATTTATGAATAGAAATCCTTAAAAAATGCGTGATTGTACTTACATACAGAGGATCAATAATAGTTGATCTACTTTATTGTATCTGATTGCTTTTAAAATAGAATGTATTCATTATGGGATATACAATTCACATAGAAACGAAGCCATACCAACTTAAACACATATCAATTCCAATGAACATGATCTAATATTCCATTACGTCTACATCTAAAATTATTGCCACATTGCATTTTAACATAATGTTCTTATTTATTATCCCATCTTGTATAAATTACGTTTATTGTGCATCCTTTTCCAAAGATAACGATTAGTATTATACTCATTTTACTTTTGTTTTACAGACTGAAGAAACCATTGAAAACAAGAATTTATGAAATTATAGGGATAAGTAAAATAAATATATTTCAAAAGTTAGAAGTTAAATAGTTATATCTGAACAACTAATTGTATATTGAGATTACAAATTAATAACTAACATAGTTATTTATTAATAAAACAAAGTATGTAGTATATTCTATATGGAAATAATTACACAATTTACTCATTAGTTATTACATATTTTCATTATTAAATATTCATTTTTTTCACACTAATCCTCCATTTTCACTCTTTCATATTAAGTAATAATTTCAAAATTTCATATCACTCTCTCAAATGCTATTGTATTTTAATGTATCTGTATATATTCAATATATGATAACTAATCATATGTTAGTTCCTTTATTTTAACCCTTATGAGTGATTACAAACAGTGAGTTGGCCTTATTCTCTATAAACAAAAAAGGGAAAAAATTATTCTTTCATGACGGAATAAGATTTTCCTTTTGTAAAGAATTTGCCACTGGTTTATAGACACCGTTCTTTGTTAAAATCACAGAAAACACCGTTTGAATCAATACTGTCTACAGGCAACGTTGATGTTTTGTGTGTATTTCTGTTTAATATTGTGTAATACTCCTGAGGAACAAAAAGATAATGAACGTTCTCTTTGGTGTTGTATTCCATTTTTATTGGTATAAACTGTACGGTTTCAAAGAGATGTAAAAAAGGAATCTTTTCAAAAGGAAACCTTAATCGCGCCTGTTGATCTAATCAGTTGCTTATGCAGTCAACACAAAACCATTATTTGAATTCGCTTCTGTGTTTATATAACTTGTATTATCAGCTAATAAAATCATATTTAAATTTACACAGGTACAATTAAGTTAGTTCTAGTACCTGTAAGAAACATTTTATAAGACAACGTACTATCAGTATTAATATAAAATTGTATATACCATGGTTTAATAATATACGTTTTTCTATGTAACACATAAATTTCTAAAATCTTTTACAAAATATGTTTTAGGAATTCCAATTTATGTCCTATTGAAGTAAATAAATTCTAATAATAGGTTATAGTCATACTGTTCGGAACACAGATTGTTACTCAATGTCGGTGGGCAATCTGAAACAAAATCTTTGTTTGTAAACATTAATTATTTGTTTAAATGTATAAATGTATATATATATATATATATATATATGTATATATATATATATATATATATATATATATATATATATATATATATAGGCTTATATACAATATCAGAGATATATTTGTTTTATAATGTATGAGAGCTTTTGGTTGTTAATATTTTAGTTTTATAAATTATTATGATAGCTGAAAAAGACGAAAATCCACGTTCAATCGCAATTACAATGAAATCCATACCTTGAGAGTTTTTAGAATGTTTACTGTAACTATTAGTAAACTTTTAACTAGTTTTGTTTTTGTTTTTAATCTTTGATAATGACTGTAAATGAGTAAACCCTTTAAACCCACGAGTAATATCTATATATACAAGCATACAATATATTTTAACTTAAAAAACTACATATTAACAAAAAAATAAGAACATTGTCTCTAACCATAGGTGGAGTTGGTAGTGGATTTGAGACCCATAGTGTAAGTTATCTTTGGTCATTCATTGTACACAACCTTTTTTAAATTCTTTTGTTTACCGGTTTCACTGCTGATTTTCTGCGAAAAGAACATCTTGAATTTCTTCAAAGTCGTTCATGGTAAAATCAGATGTTCCTGGACTTAGTCATTACGTTACTGGTATTCGATTATTCCCTACCATTACTTTCATGACTTCTCATGCCTTGCGATTTACCAAAACCATGGTCGTCATCAATATCGATGCCTATTTTTTTATGCACACAAACTTTGTCAAAAGTAAACTGTTTTAGAAATGAACCATTTTGCCTATGACTATCAAACCCTTCTCGTTCCACAATAAATGGTTTAGGTCCAAGTTTATGTAAATTTATACTTAAATATTTATTAATATCCACATGGGTAATTCAATACTTGATTCATATTTGCATCACTATTTACGTATACAACTATAATTACATAGCACGAAATTCAGAATATTTACGGATATTTACTCCAAGTAATTACTAACACTAGAGGTGGCACGTGGACGGATACTACTTCCTGTATCACAAATCACTGTCCAACCGAAACTAAATAATAACTTGTAAAATAAATGACGTGTTATTGTTCGTAGATAAGGTTTTATACGGAGTTTGGTAAATGCCGATCTTGCGATACTAATGTTATTCAGCACTTTTCTAGATACACGGAGAAAAAATCGGCTATTCCTCTTCGGACGGGTCTGTGGTGCAAATTTATTTAATGTGTAAAGCTATATATATTTGTTCTTTAAATGAATTCTTAAACGTTTTTTGAACAGATACAAAAACGAGGATAAAGATGTATTTTATTGTACGCGATTTCAATAGATGCATTTTCAAAAATAACTAATATATATTTGTTGTGTTTTCTTTTATGTCTTTTACAAAAGTTATCTCAGCGTACATAAGTTGATATATTTTGGTATTATAAGGTTTAAGTTTTAATTTTGTCCCTAAAACAGCGTCACGCACAAAAGATTAAACTCATGCTCCAAGGAGCTATTTTGGGATACATTGGGTTTACACCACAGTTACGTAAGGTAGAATGTTTAGTTTTACGACCAACAATTTTATTTAAGACCCTAATTTCCATCAGAGTAACGTTCTTCAATTGTTTTTTCCGTTTTTAATTTCTTTCAGTTAAACAAAAATTTCCAGGGTATGTTGATTCTCGTTGGAATCTTATTATTGTACATAACAATCATATATTTTCTGCAGTAAAAGTTACTGATATTTACATAATTAATTTTATTAATTCTTTTGATTAATTTCATTTCATCCATAATATTCTCTCACTTTCGTAACACTATCTTTACTTACAATATAAATGTTACAATGTGTATAATTGTGTAATTCGTATATATTGAAGGTGTTAGACCTATAAAGAAATATTTTTGCTAAATTAAATTTATTTTCTTATAATATGCATTGGTATTATTTTCTTGATTTCACTTAAGTGAAAATAAAAATCGTGGTATTATCTGGGAGGTAAGACTCCCTAAAAGCAACTCTAAAAGATACACATTTCCTATGTAAATTTGTAACAAATTCGTATATACGACCTCCAGAATAACATGTTTTGTAAAAACAAGGTAAATATAATGTAGCATTACTATTTTCTAAGGAAGAAAATGATTTAGCTGCATTGATTCAGCTATATATTGTGGTTAATTCAACATATAATTATATCCAAATCTATTTTTACTATTCTTTCGAAAAGAAATAAAATGTAACAGTGGCGAAACTGAACGTACATTTTATTATTGTAAAACCACAATTAAAAGTTTGTAATGGCGTGAGCAGGTAATCCTGTAAAGTTATAATTGCTCTAAATGAAGTGCAGCGATAAATCTGTTTAATCACAACAATTTTGATTAGCCCTGTCTTGATTAGCTTTTGTCTATTTACTTTGTCTTTGTTGAGCTGAAATGTTTTTGAAGATGTAACAATATTGAACCAGTTATGCCAGTATCATATATTCTTACGTTTTAAAACCAATCATACATTCATTTCAAATCTTATAAGCACTTGTTCCATCCAACAATACTATTTGCCCTTTTACGGTTTAAAATTGCTACAGGTTAGAACCTAAATTTGAATGGTTCCATATAATGCAAAATCACTAGATTATTATACAGTTGAAGATAAAACTGACTGAAATAAATAAATTATGTTGTCTATTTAATAATTGTGTTTACTGTAGTGATCATTAACCAAGAAAACCTAAAGCTGCATTCATTATTTTCTTATACACTAAACAACAATCAACTATATATAATTTAAAATATCATAAGAGGTAAAACTGGACCAATCAAAAAGGATAATCTGAGTTTTTGGGTCATTCTCAAACCATTGATTTTTTATATTTAAATTATAGTGAAACTAACGTATTTAAGCACGTAATGCCCAGAGAACCAATTTCTGGTAATAGGACCCTCATCCTCTTTTTCAACGAAAACTGAAAATAGCATAAAGTTATCTTAATGAATTTGATAATTGAGTGGGGCAGATTTGTCAAACATAGTCTGTCTTATAGTTTTATTTAAAAACAAGCATTTATATAACGCCGTTAAGTACATTCACACACTCCGATTATATTTCAATTTTCCGTTAGATATTTACTAAAAGTATCTTCTAAACTATATAGGCTGTAACGAATTTAGATGAGTTATCAAAGAATTTAGATGTTGAATATTGCAGTTACATAATTAATTAAGTAACTTCTAAAGTCAAGAAACTAATTGAACTTAAGAATTGTACATTCAACAAATTTACCAATTATTTCAAATTAAAATAAATCAAATTTTAATATACAAATTACACAAAAGGTAAAAAAACAATACATTTGAAACGTATTCTGTTTTAGATCTGGTTTTTACTTTCGTTTAAATTGTTAAGAATTTAGAGCAATATTATCACTATTTTAGTAATAATGGCATTGACATATGATATCCACAAAGGGATTGCTTCTATTTAAAATAAAATACAATTCAATTAAATTTATCTAACAGTTTAAGAATTAAAATTGCATCCTACGAATTAGTTATAACTTCCTACATTATTTAAATATGAAAACTTATATTATTTTGCCGTGCCCTGATTAATTTTGAAAGATAAATTTTGATTTCATAACACTTTACAATAAAGCAATAACTTGTCAGGAACTGGTAATTATGTTGTACAACGTGGTTCCTGGATCAGACCCTGACATTTATTTATTTTGGATTGACCAAAAAAAGAAGAGGGATGATTAAAACCTACAAAGCGAGTACTGACCTTCTGCGCAACTGACCGGCGAATATCTAGAAAAGGCTTGTGGACGTATCATATCTCAACCAGTATTGCGATACATAGAATTTGAATTTACAATAATTTTTTTTATTTCTTACTTTTAAAATAATATCTCACTTTGTTTTCTGATGCTGCATAGTATGTAACATGTTTGCCTAAAATAATGTTACAAGACCACTTTTATTTTTCCATTTTATGGTCGGTATATAGTTCTGGCATAACTATCGAATATATTTTACGATGACTCCTTTGTATAATTAGGATAAATTAAAGAATTAAATACCGATACCGCACTACGACCAAATATATTGATGCAAGATAATGTGTCTATCTCCTCTATTAACAACCGTCAATTAATATTTCGACCCTAACTGTGGATACTGATTTTATCAGGTTATTTTGACATTGAAACTGAAAGAATAAAACTATATCAATTTTCCAAAGTCAAAATAACCATTGGCCTTTACGTTACAAGTCACGTGCTCTACCCACTAGAAAAATCAACCTTCGCAAATATATTGAATTCTAAAAAAATAACATATATATACAAGTTCTTTTAATGTTACTAGTAATAATAATGGTAATATTATCCTTATCAAAATCTCAAGCATAACTTTATATTTTGTCCACTGTTAATTTCGAAACTTCTGATTTACAAGAAATACTAATTTATTGTAACTTTTATAATGGGATTTTAAAATTCTATAATAAAACTAATTTAATTTTATCAATATTAAATCTACTTTTTAACTAAATTATTATATTTGTATGTTGAATATTTTAACAAGGTTTATCGTGAAATAATATGGGATATCAAAAACACTTTGTTAATGATGAAATTAAAATAAAAATATTTAAAGGAACAACAATACCACAAAAATAATAAAAAATAACAAATAAAACAAGTTACTTAGGATTAAACCCTTATGTACATTTCAATGACCATGTCATCATCATCAGAGGGTCTTGTTACAAAATACAATCTAGCACACAAGAAGTTACAAACTAGAATGATACCAATCAGTCTGTCAGTCAGAGAAGGAGGGGGTTTGGTGGCCCCCGAGGTTATGCAGCGTCTGTCACGCGACAATGACTGCGGGTAGGATTGTGGGAGCAGGGCTTTTTGGTTCGGGCTGGATCTGAG
The DNA here is from genome assembly GCA_036971475.1 of Prosapia bicincta. Classification (NCBI taxonomy): domain Eukaryota; kingdom Metazoa; phylum Arthropoda; class Insecta; order Hemiptera; family Cercopidae; genus Prosapia; species Prosapia bicincta. The sequence continues at coordinate 534,456 of JBAIZL010000136.1, forward strand.
GAGAGGATTAGCGAAGGCAGGACGTTTTATTGGGTGGGACGGATCAGGTTTTTATACTGGGTGACTACGTTTATTATTTAATGTGGGACTGGGCTGACTTTTTTTTTTTTTAACATGACATATTACTTTTCACATGTGTCAACATGTGTGTAGTGTAGGTGTTGTGACATATGAGTGTAGCAATGTGTAAAATTTATCAGGGAGTTCGAGATGAACCTCAGCGATCGTGTCTGGAAGGCTTCGAGGCTTGGCAGGAGGTTTTAGTGCAAAGAGGCCACCAGACTAGTGCGGAGTAGGTTATGACAGGACGGATGAGCATGAGGTAGATGAGGTATTTTACTTTTAGTTGTAGAGGACTTTCGCGGGACAGGAGGGGAGATAGCTTAGAGCGGATTGCTATCCCTTTGGGTATGACGGAGTTGACATGACGGGAGAAGGAAAGGCGCTTGTCGAGGATGACGCCAAGGTACTTGACTGAGTACCTCCATGCAATGGACTCCCCATCGAGAGTGATGGCTCCGGTCTGTGTTCGATTTTTCCTGGTGAAGCATATCGCTTCAGATTTTCCTGTAATGACCACTGTTCTCCATTTACGGAGCCATGGCGATAGGTCGTACAGTTGCATTTGGATGGTCTTGCAGGCTTTAGGTACGCTCCAGGAGCTGCAAAAGAACATGGCGTCGTCCGCGTACAATGACAGGGATACGCCAGGTAGGAGAGGAATATCGTTTGTGAACAGGAGGTAAAGGAGGGGACCCAGTAAAGATCCCTGCGGCACGCCGGTAGAGATCGGCCTAGAGGAGGACAGGTGGCCTTAGACAGAAACCGTAAAGACCTGAGGAGGAATAATATGGGAGGAGGAAGGGGGCTGGTGGCCAATTCGTAAAAGGGTCCGGGATGCCAAACACGGTCAAAGGCCTTACTGACGTCGAGGAAGACCGCAGAGGTGGGCTGTCTCTTGTTGAAGGCATATACTACCGCATTTGTAACTCTCAACCACTGCTGAGTAGTGGAGTGCTCTCTCCGGAAGCCGAATTGCTCCTGTCGAATGACGCCATCCAGAACAGGAAAGATGTGGTGGTGGAGCAGTCTTTCGAATTGCTTTGATATGATCGGGAGAAGGGAGATAGCTGGCAGGATTGTGTCGAGATTTATGTGGTTTTAGAATAAGGATGACCTTCTCTGTTTTCCAACAGGAGGGGAAGTGATGAAGACGGATGGAAGAGTTGAAGATGTGGTGAAGGAGGGAGATGAGGAGAGGTGGTGAGTGTTTTAGGGTGGTGAAGTTAATGGAGTCAAGGCCGGGTTCCTTCTTAGGTTTCAGCTTCTGGATGGCGGCAATGATGTCCCGCCTGGTGAAACGAAGGTCCCCAGGCTCCGGCTTTTGGCCAACGTAACCTTGGAGATATTCGTCCACCAGGGCGGTGTGAGAGCGATCTTCGATTCCCGGATGAGGAGAGAACTGCAGTTCCAGAGAGTCAGCAAAGACCTCGGCCTTGTCGGACGGAGAGTATACCAGGCCACTCCAATGATACGAATCATTCTCCGCGGTCGCTATATATAGGCATGAGATAAGCTCCGCCCCCTGTCCGTCCTCGACCGACAAATAACGATCGGCCATCAGGAACCAAATAGGTTAAGTCAAAAAGTACATTATAATAATACACATATAATAAAAACAACAGCAATAACAATAAATAAACTAAATATAATTAAATTAATACATCGTATTTGAAGAAAGCTATTTAAGTAAAGCATATAATGGTGAGTTAGGAATAGGTCCTTTATCTGCATTCATTAATTTACATTTTGATTTGACTATAAAAACACTTTCATAATTATTAATTAATTTTATGAGTTTATACATTTAGCTAAAATAACATTTTTATCCAAATCATGCTAATTACTAAGGACATGTTCTGCTACACTTGATTTTTCAGTTCTATCATATTTAATATGGGCAAGATGTTCTTCATATCTAGTTACATTTTTCTTTTTGTTTGACCTATATACAAGTACTACAAATTATCCTATAAATACCTGATTTTTCCAACATTGGAATTTTATCTTTCAGGTTACATACTCAAGCATTTATAATGTAACCCGAAAGGTAAATTCCAATGTTGGGATAATCAGGTATTTATAAGATAATTTGTAGTACTTGTAACGAGATGTATATAGGTCAAAGAAAAAGAAAAATTGTAACTAGATATAAAGAACATCTTGCCCATAAAAAACAAATAAATGGTCACAATCCTTGTACATACCTGCTTCAAGAATATCCTTACTCAATTTTCTCTAAATGTTTCGTATAAATAGTATTTAATTTTTTTTTTGTAAGTCGTATACACTCTACGTTTCAACAACACTACGTGAACTCTGAAAAACTATCAAATCTCAACCGATGTCTGTCCTAACAGGCAGCTCCGAGGCATAAACAAATGTCAACTTAATGTGTACCAACTAATTGTACATATCAATCACTAACTGGTTTTGCGATGTGACGAATTCCGAGAAATCGACTTTTGTCTTGATTTTAAATACAAATAACCCACTGTGCGTTGCCACAAGCACACACAGTGCATTTGTTGCTCAACATTTTACCGAATTACTTTTATTTCTGTTACAGTGTTTTTTGTATGTAGAAACCTATTAGTCTAAATTTATAATATTAAAAGTTTGTAAAAAATCATAATTATGATGAGAAACCAGCATTTGCACTACTGAATATATTTATATCGAATTTCTGTAACTTTGTTTTATATATATCATACAAATCTTCTGAAATATATTTCGGATATTGCTAAAATATTAGGTCATACGACGCTTTAATAATGAGTGTAGCATTGGATTTTGATTCGCATTAGGAGGTAAAACTAGAAACTGAATTTCCAATCGTTCTATAGTTGTGACATAGTTCCCTGTGACCATTCAAATTATCGATATCATGTTTCCGTCATCCTATTTATGCTTAACGTGACCCATGGTTCATTGGTATATGAATACCTTGTCTATCTATGATGGTCCATTATTCATTACCTTTTTCAATCAAACCATTGAGCCCTAACTTCCTTCTATTCACAATGTACGTGATCCACGTGATAAGGAGGCCTACAACATCACTAATAACAAACAGTTCGGGCTTTCAAATGGACATTTTCTCCGAACGTGATACTAAATGGGTCACTTCATAGCACCTGTAGCATCTCTCTAATTGTATTTCACCATTATTTTTTATCACACCATGATATTAGTTAACGCCTCTTATAAAAAATGCTAATTGCAGTACTTTGCAGTTTGAATAACAAATATAAGTCATTCACGGTTTGACTTATATGCACCGATTCTCTTCCGAAATGTAAAAAAAAAGGTTATCCATGTTTTACTTCATTATGATGATAGTTTCAGTCTTTCCGAGGTTCAAATATATGTATCAAATCTTAGATAAAAATAAACCATTTCTTTGAAATGCAATTTTGTTTAATTATATTACATTAAAGATTTTACTCGTGAAAAACTAACTCTAGGAAATAAAACTGAAATAGGCTTGTAAATTAAAGAAAATTATTCTTTAAAATAAAAATCCTTTTATAATGGGTAATAATTTAAGTATTTAACATGGAAATAAAATATACGATGACCCTAAAATGAATATGTTAAAGCTTCTTGTAAATATTGTAAAATTAATAGGAGAGTAAATAATTAAAGGTTCGTAGAAAAGATATTTATAGAATACAAAATACTAAGCTATATTACCATCTTGAACACAACCTATTACATTTAATATAATTTGTGTTAAAATATTATGTATTGAATAATAATTATTAAAAGTATATTATTACTTTTACAATAAATACATTATCTATAAAAATACGTATTTTATTTTGTATTAAATAATTAAAACTGTCATTTTAAGTTTTTAAATTCTACTTTCTATTAAATATATACGATATCAGTATCCGTGGCTGATGTGGAACTTAGATCTAGATCATTTAAATGGGACTGTACCCACGTGATCTTGGTCCAATTCCAGAGGAGTCCATGGCCATATCTCAATCACAAATGTTAACCACAATTACTCTTATTCCTCTACTAACAAGCCTCACAAAGTCTAAAATACCAGTTCACTCAAACATCGTTGCATATTAGCCTTTATAAGGTTGCTACGTTAAGAGTAGATATTTATTCATTACATTCTTTCACAGAACAACTATTAACAAATTTGGCAATAAACTACCTCGGATCAATAAGGTAATGTAAGAAACAATAGTTCAACGACGGTTATTTTAATTATAACCTAGTGCCCTAAGACTATAATAGTATTAGTGTTATAAAATTAGAATAGCAATACTTTCTGGAAATAGGTACTTTAAAATTTTTTTATTGAACTCATGTTTATACAATTAGGATCTTGTATATAAAAATGGATAGTGTGGTATAAAAAACCATTTCCCATCCTACATCCTTAAGCAACACCGAGTTGCTCCAATTCAAGTACATTAATTTTTTTATCAAGTACTACCTTCCAAAATTTGTCATTTTAGGGTAACACTTACTAAAATATATATTTTATTCGTAATTGTAATTGCCAAATTATTTCTAAATTAATAAAGAAGTCCATTATCTCTCTTTATGTAGAACTAAAACGCTAATAAACCTAAATATAATACAAGTTTACAACATTTAACTGATACGTTAATAGATCTCTCTAGCAATTGTGACAGATTTTATTGTACCATATCATTGTTAACTCTTTTGAGTCTCGTGTTCACGAAACCATAGTAACAATTATATTATGCTCCATAAATTAAAAATAGCTTATTTCAAATCTTTGTGATTAAATTATTATATAGCATAACTAATAATAAAGGGATGAGAATATATAAATTCCACAATATTTCAGCTACAGTCTAAACTTTATATTATAATTATTTTAGAAACAAAGGTCTTTTTAATATCTTTTAGTCATAAGTTTAAAACTTTTCAATATTAAATTAAAATAATTTATCTCAGATTGACCAAATCCAGAATGTACAAAATTTACCTTTAAAGTTGATTTGGGGCCTAAAACGTCGTTTAACCTTATTTTTTACGTGCTTAATGTATAATGAAATTAATGTCCACCTATATGAAACTTAAACTAATAATTTTTAATGAATTATACTGTATATCAGAAGATACAATATATATTTTTGTGATACTATATTTTCATCTAATAGTTTCCTCTCTATATTCATAAATACATTTGGAATTCCTTCAATAGGCCCTATATGACATGTACGTTATGCATTTACCTAATTTCTAATTGTTACTAGTGCGAGAAGAAATTCGCACTTCCTATTGCTAGTGTCGCGAGTAAGAGAACATTTTATTTGTTTAATATACGTGAAAACTATTTGATTAAATTTTTTTTTAATATTACGCTTTTACGTTTCTGATGATATTCGGTGCGTACTAGCCAATATTTCTTTGCCGGTAGCAGTGAGAATTAATGAACCTTTGACATCAGATACAGTCTTACGATCCTGAAGCTATGATAACTACCGCTGTCAATACTGAACCTAATAACAATTACAACCTCAAAATCTGGATATATTATGTCTCAGTTTTCACGCAAAAGTTGATAGTTTGAAAATAAATTTTAAAAATATTGATAGTATAATTAATTATTTAATTAAATTTTGTGAGACCGGGAATCTGATTCACACTCATGTAGATGAAAAGTGTGTACGGTAGAGCTCGCCACGAATTAGACTATTGCGGCGTTAAATTCCGCTGTGAATTATTGTAATATAAAGACCGAAAGTATTTGTTGAAGCATAAGGTTTTTGATTTTACGTTAGATTTGTTTTAAAAAAGTAATTATTTCATTTAGTTTTCGTATTTTGTCGCTATTTCAAATATTTCCACTCTAAGTAATTTCCATATGATAATTATGAACACAATAAGTGATGGTTTGCACTCACTATTTTTCAAAACATTTAATTTCTCTGGAACGTTTCAAATGTAAGGAACAATTAAAGTTACTCATTTCCGACCATTTTGGATTACGTTGAATAAATCAATAATCCAATATAGTGAATAACTGGCTAATGTTAATTGAATACAAATGTTTTTGGAAGTAATATAAAACTAGCTTGCAAAAAATTTAATTGAATAAATTTAACTTTCCCGCTATTGGTTTTGGTTCAGCCTCGCCTATTTATGTTATTAAAATTACAATATTTGTGAATTGATCGCCTATTCATTGGTGTTATTTAATGTTAATATAAAAACCAATTTATTTACTTTTAATTCTACAAGAATAGAAAATAAAATTTAATAAAATTTTTAAAAAATAACTTTGTATACTTTGTAAAATTGTATTTAAATCCAATTGTAAGTATAACAATAGTTGTAAAATAATCGAAAAGTATACAAACATTATATTTGAATTTTGGTAGGATGGTGAGAAATTATGAAATAAATACAGACAGTTGTATAATTGCAAACCAAAGCCAGACCTTGAGACATGCAGTTGTACAGTAACAAAATGGATACCCTACCGTCATAAGAGCTACATAGGATATTGGTGTCAACCTTAAATCTAGAAACCAACATTTTTGAGAGATGGTCTAATAACTTCTAAAGGTGATGGTAAAACATTAGGTTGGATGGCATGGGGATACTATTAGAATTGTATCAACACTTTGCTTCAATGCTACGATGCACACAAAGCCTAATATCCTTGGAGAATCTTGAGTTTCACTACCTGCTATAGTTAAACATGATACAAATTTGTAAAATACATGGCTCTTAGCTTTTAGTATCATGTTAAACAAAAGTCCCACTTTTGAGATTTGTTTCAGGGATCGATTTATATTGAAGTTATAAAACTTTATAAATTTACTCGTTGACAAACATTACATTAGGTTTAAGTTGTCAATTGTTTCAAACATTTTCCATGTTTTACAAGTGTTTGCATTGCAAAAATCTACAATGAAGTTAAATGTGCCATTTATGTTCAATAAAACCATTTACAAAAATAGCTTTGTAGGTTTAATCTGCTGTAAGTATAAGCAGAAACCTACTGTATTGTTTATTGATACTTCTGTGAATTCTGAAAAATAAAAATTATGTGAGAGATATTATATGTTTTTGTCGAAACTAAATCAGAAGTGAATAAATATTTTAAAAGAACCAAAAATTAAATTTTATCAAAATTTAATAATGTTAAATTTATTTTTTCGTGATACATTAGACACACGAGGCTGTAATTTTATGTTTCTTGTGTATCTTACAGTGTTCTCACTAAACCAAACGTTATAATTATTTCTAATGAACAGCTTAATTGTAAACGATTTCTAGTCAAAGGATTAGTTACTCCACATTTTGTAATGCTTATTGATTTAACACAGTAGAAAAATATCACATACGCATTTGGTTTCGTTTGTATTTGTTATTTCAAAAGTTAAAAATATTATACAACACATTATCTTGGTTTTTGCATCATTAACTCGGACGTTTCAGTAAAACACGTCAATTGGTATTATATTTAGAAGCCAATTAAAATTAAGGAAAAGAGAATATTCTTCAAAAAAATAATTTTATTATTTACGTTAACTGAGGTATTTTTAAAACAGATGTGAATTTTTTACTTTCATTTAAACCTTATAAGACCATAAATAAATCTCGTTTAATTATTTTTGTGATAACAATTGCATTGAATATGTGTTTAAATCGGACCAAGCGTTTCCATGGTAGTGAAAATAATAATTTAATTTAGGCATCATATATAAGTATGTATATATATATATATATATATATATATATATATATATATATATATATTATATATATATATATATATATAATATATATATATATATATATATATTATATATATATATATATATGTGTGTGTGTGTGTGTGTGTGTGTGTGTGTGTATTTGTGTGTGTGTGTGTGTGTGTATTTGTATGTGTGTGTGTGTGTGTTGTAACGGTCTGACATACCGTGACAAATAGGAAATAAATAATTTCCTGTTTTTAAGTAATAATGTTGATTTTTAAATTAATCAAGTTTGGAGTTATAAGAATAATATAGAGTGAAGAAGTAAATAGAATCATAAATAGAATAATTAAGCTAATTAAAAAGTATTAGAGAATAAATTTGTAATAACTAGCTAAATTTAACAATCGGGAGTGAGGCGAAAATGTTCTAAGTACTTAAAAAAGCTAACATAAGAACAAAACCACGTAGAACTTTCATCGACATTTTAGAAGAACCAGAATAAGCCAGTATAAACATTAGGGAAAACAAAATTTGAAAAACTTAAAAAACAAAAAAGTTAAAGCAGTTTTAATAAAATAGACATTTTTCTGTGTTCCAAAAATGATAATCAAACTCTGCAAGCTAAAACGGATTTGTTGCCCGACTTGCCTGTACAAGGAATAAATCCAAATGTAGCAAGTATTGCAGGCGGGGTGAGGTAGGTTAACTTCACCGCTATATATACTAGGTCTCTAAGACCTTAGAGACAGTCTGAAATTAATTTTTAATACGAGGTGCCGCGGAACGCTATGCCGGATCGCGAATAAGACAACCATCAGGCCAGATGGGAACGATCCTCACCGCATCCGACGTCTAGGACTATCAAGGGACGAACTCTCCAGACTCAGCCTCCAGGACGCGGGAATGGAGGAAAACCACCTCCGACGAACCAGGGATGGCGACTTCCGATGTCCAAGGACCAGGGAATCCAGACGAGGGACTCTAGGACCGGCAGGAGCATCTTTGGCAAGTCATTTTCTCTATTCAATACCAATTACGTCTAATTTAGTCAGTTAATTTTATTAAATTCAAACAAATATTCAAGCTTAAACAATTACTTCACTCTATATAAAAGTTAAATAAATTTTTTGCATAATAAGATTAATTTGGTGATCAGAATATTTCAAATGATAAATATTAAACTTACAAAGGGTTTTTGGCTATGAGCCATTTATTTTCAAGGAAATAAGAATTTTTTGAATATTATAAATTTAAAAATTTTGTGTCATAAATACACAATGAATTTGCCATTTCAATATTGAAGATAAATTTTTATTATGTCTAATTTGGGAAATAATTTTATTTTTATGTAAATGTAATTGATATATATGGAAATTATAAGATTTTAAAATAAGAAAGACAACAAGTTATTTAGTGAATAGTTTTTGTCAATTTAATTGTGTTTTATTTGGAAAGATAAATTTTCTTTTTTATTTAAATAAATAAAAATTAAATAGGTTATAAAAATCAACAGTATTTGCATTTCATCCTGTGTTGAATAATCCATAAAAACTTTTTAGCTTTTTCCAACTAATATGAAAATGATTATTAAATCAGTAAACAAGTTTAATTAAATTCCATTAATTGATAATAGTTAAAACCTAATGTTTTTAAAGAGTTTCTCTCAACTAACTTCATTGAGCTAGCCTAAAGATTAGTTGGTTTTTTGTATAAAAGTCCAGAGATTTATATACTGGCAGATTGTGTTTAAAAGGACACAGGAGCCTTTTAAAATAGGTAAATTAAACACGATGATATTTTGCACGTCCCCTTGCTGTCTCTGCAGATCATCATCAGGTGGTTAGACTCTGTGAATACTTTGTGTATTATTTTAAATGTGTTTCTTTCCAGCTGACTATTGAAATTATATGTGTGACTATATCTAGACCCTACATAATTGATAAACCAATTTTGGGGAGTTTATACTTATTTTAAATAGTAGTCTGCGGGAATAGGCTTGTTTTGGGCATGGCCCTATGAGCGGGAAATATACACGTAACTAAGGGATTTTAGCACGGTTTAACAAGCGGGGTGATTGGCAGATGTTTGGTTTGTTTATAAATAAGTTTTTTAAACAACAAAATTTTGGTATTCTGCGTGCTGTAAAGTGAATCAAGGGGATTGACGTTGCAGTGTGTGTGTGTGTGTGTAAAGAAAACATGTTTCTAGTATTTCCATAGAAATGGTTATATTTCAATTGCTATCCTAATTTTATGTCCCGTTGGTATCAATAACTTAATTCGTTACGTATGTTGAAGAAACATCAATTTATAATGGTTATTCAATTCCAAACAATAACCTGTTAGGAATTATGATTTTCACTTATTCCACCATTTTACTTTATTAGTTCTATTTCATAAATATCTTAGCCTTTGCAAAATATATTAATATTTATTAGTGTTTTCGCAAAACTTTCTAATTAAAATTTTAATTATTTGGGGTATTTCCATGGAAACAAAAGTATTTTGTATTTCCCTAATAATATCTTTATCATGCCAATTTATTAAATAGGTAGCGTACTACGCCTATCGATGTTTTTATTTTCCTCTTCTAATTTGTTTACGTGGCTTAAACTAAAAGAAACCATTGTAATAAATACAAAAAAAAAACTAAATAAAAGAAATGCTACGTAATATTATTGAGGACTTGTTAGGATAATAGTAAAGGTGATGTGATTTCTAAAATTGGCGTAACAACGCATCAGAAAAATATTTAAACATAATTTTTACATCCC